>JAQZBX010027264.1:0-28470 GCA_029593785.1 Cabassous unicinctus
CCCCACCTGGCCCCCACCTCCCTCGGGTGGCCCCCCCAGCTCTCCAGGCTTCTGAGGCTGCCGCCCCCACCCCGCCCCCCCAGGAGCTCTGGGCGAAGTTTGCTTGGGGCCGAGCCGGCGCCCCTCCCCCGCCCCCGCCCCCTGCACCTGCTCCGAGCCGGGAGCGCGGAGTGGCCCCCCCTCCGGGTGGGGGGGAGGGGGCCGGGGGCGGGGGCCGGATGGCGGAGGGGGGGGCCGGGAGTGGGGGGAAGCGGCTACTCACGAGCCCCCGGCGGGCGGCGGCGGAGCGGGCGGCGGCGGCGGCGGCGGCGGCGGCGGCGGCGGGCCGGCGGCGCGGGCGTCAGCGTTACGTGGGGCCGGGGGAGATGCGCCGGGCCCCGGCCCCCCCGCCCCCGGCCCGGCCCCCGCCCCCTCCCCGGTCCCCCGCCCCCGGCCCTGGCCCGCATTGTGTGCGGCGGGAGGCGGCCCGGCCATTAGCATGCGGGGGGCGGCGCGGCGGGGCTGGGAAACGCGCGGGAGCGGGGCTCTAGCTCCGGGGACGGGGAACTGGGGACCCCCGGAGCCGCGAGAGGCAACCGCCAGGGGCGGGGTGCGGGCAGTTTGGAGACGGGGGGCGCTGTCGGAGGGAGGGAGGGAAGAAGCGGGGGTGGGGCGCACAGGCGATTCTAACTGGAGACTGGAAGAGATTTGGAAAGGTCATCTTGTCCTTCCCCCAGCCTCCAAGCAGGACTGCCCCTCCCACCCTAAACCCGGACATACCAGGGAAGGAGTTGGCTCTGCCGCTCTTTCTGCCCCAACATGCACAGACTCGGGAAGTTCTTCCTGGGGTTTTATCTCAAAGCCTCTCCCTTACATTTTCTGTCTCTCTTTTTGGGGAGGAGGAGGGGCGATTATAGAGATAGTTAATGTCTGCCGTATAAGAAACATTATTAAAGTTACTCTTCGGTCCTTTCTGTTCTTGATAAACAATTCCCGCTCCTTCCTCTTGAGTTCTATTTTCCATTCCTTAAGTCACTTTAACGGCTCTTCAATACAACAAATATTTACTGAGTGCTTACTAAGTAGTAGGTATTTATGCCCAGCGCTGTGTGAAATGTACAGATGAAGAGGATATGGTACCCTTCCCTCGAGGAGTTTGTAGTCTAGACAGGGGTTACAAATATGTAAATAGAACACTCGGATTTAATCAATATTTACTGAAAAACTGTTCACGTGTTTAATAGCATATAATCCTTACAATAGCCCTCTGAAGTATAATAAATCCCCATTTACAGGTAAGGAAAATGAGGCTGAAGGAGTCTGTTTCCCCCACCAGTCACTGGCAGGCAAGCCCATGGAAACTCAGTGCAAGCCCTACGTCTCAGTTTGTCAAGCCATTGCCACCAAATAAGTTCATGCACTTGGGGATCAAGGAGAGAGGAAGAGATAAAGAGCAGTTCTCTGGATCCCTTTAAAATCTGATTCCCACTCTCCAGAAAAGAAAATGAAATAAGAGTGGATACAATGAGTTGGTCCAGCAATGAGCAGGGCAGAAGTCACTTACAAAGGCCACTTGCCTCTCAGAACCTGCCTCCTGATACTAACTCTTAGGGGTCTTCTGGCTCAGTCTTCTACCATCAATAATAATGATTATAATAGCCACTAACATTTATTGTGCCCTTACATGCCAGGCACTGGGTTGAGCTGGTTCATATGCATTTTCTCTTTTATTGCTCAAAGCAAATGCCTTGAGGTGGATACTATTAACTGCCCCTTATAGACAAGGAAATGGAGAGATTAAATAACTTGCCCAAGGCCACCCAGGTAAATCTGGGATTCGAATATAGGTCTGGTTGCCTCCAGACCTCATACTCTGCACCAATATGGGCTTTTCATATCTTTGATCTATAGAGTGTATATTTGGGTCCAGCTGGTTCTCTGCTCCGTGCTGTAGAAATAAATGCCTCCAGCTTAACTTCTGAATAAGCTCTTTGTGTATATGGGCATCAGGCACATCAGTTTGACCTCAACAGCACCACTAATGGTTATTAAGCACCCACCCAGAGTCAACAACCCTTCACGTGTGTCATATTATTGGCCCCTTTTTATCAGTGAACAAGCTGAGGTTGAAATAGGTAAAATAATTTATCCAAAGTCACACAACTGGGTTACGAGTAGTACTGATTCTAGGTCTGTCTGGCTGCAAGGCACCTTCTATCTCTCAAAAATATTCATTATTGCAATAGGGTCCTTCCCAAGACTGATCATTTGGGGACTATCTATGCATCTCTAGCTGTAGGTTACCACTAAGTTAAAAATTTCCCCTATAATATAGCAGGGCTCACCATCCACTTAGTTGGTGTCAGATCCAGAGTAAATCCTTCCTAAAAGGAAGGAGAGAGGAGACACTGTACAAAAAGTTAGAGGCAGGAAAGCAAGGGAATTAAACCTTACCTGATCTGGGGACAAAGCTGCAAATGGTAATGATAGGGGCCAATCCAAACAGTAATGTGAGATCTCCCTAGGGAAAAGCAAGTAATTTGAGGAGCAGGCCAAAGAGACGAAAGATAAGGATGGAAATGAGGGGAAATCGAGGACCAGAGTGATGGCATCCATGGGTAGACCGTAAATGACCAGAAGGGACCCCAGGGTGGGAAGAGATGGGGACGACAGGAAATGGGAAGAGAGGGAGGCAGAGCCACAGACTTGTGGAGTGAAATGAGGCCAGTGCCTACCCAGGGCCACTCCCTGGATCCTTAGACCTTGATAGGGACCTTTGCCCTTCCACACCCCAGTCCTGACAGCCTGCTTCTGCCAGGGCAAGTGTGTCGTCTGCTCTAAGCTACCAGGCCCCACCGGGAGTCCCAGGACCCAGCTGGTTCCCATCCCTAAAGAGTAGCTGCATCAGAGTAGGTAGGTAGGTGTGAGGCCCTGGGTCTCTACTCCCTGAATGTTGGAAGAGGGGTAGGGATGGGGGTTGAAAGAGATGTTGCTGCATGTTCTGCCTCCTGGTAGACAGGCCCCTAATGTATTTTTCCCAGCCTAGGAAACATCCAGCTCCAGTCAACGGAGCCATGGAGAGAGCTGGTCAGCGAGAGCAGGAGAGACCCAGCCTTCGTCTGGAAAAGCTACAGCACTGGGCGAGGCACAGGCAGAATGGGCACCTCTTAGTGCTGGCGGTGAGGTCAAGCTGCCCCACCAATGCCCACTTGTACCCCAATTCAATCGTACCCATGCTTAATGAGCATCTACCATGGTGCCAGAAACTGTGCTAGGCTCTGAGTGTGAGGAAGAAGGAGGAAATACAGAAATAAACAATGCAAGACCCTTAATCTTCAAACAGTTCCGTCATGTGGGGAGAAATATATAGGTGAATAACTAAGCTATGACATGAGGCAGAAAAATTAAATGATAGCCCCTTTTATCACTCCTTGATGGCTACCCTCCCCACTATGCATTCATCACAGTTGTGGGATCTCTGGAAGAGGCAGGGGCTGTAAGGAGGTAAGGGAATCCCTGACCATTTCCCCTCAACTGCCCTACCGGTCCCCAGGTGAGCCAGCTTTGGCTAGCAATAGCTGTGGTGCCCTTTGCTGTCTCAGTTGCCTGTCTGAACTCTGCTTGTCACATGGCGACAGCATTGCCCCTTGGGCCTGGAGCTTCGGTAAGACCTACCACAAGGGAGGGTGGAAGGAAGGTTGGGGGGTGGGGGCCCTCCCTAATGGGATCAGAGCTCAACACTTGCCCTTTTCACCATTCAGGGTCTCCTCACTGGAATTATCACCCTTGAGCTGCGCAGAGCACCCCGCCTCTGGAAGGTAAGAGCAGAAGAGAATGCAGTACTGTCTCCCTCCCCTTTCCAAATACACCTCACACACACACCTCAGCTCAGGAAGTAAGTGACTCTGTAAGGGTTGACTAATCTTGTTAGCTATTCTACCCCTGACTGGCCTAAAGCATTGAGGAGAGAGAGCAAGAAAATTAGAGGGCTGATGGCCTGTCTGAAGATGGAGCTGCAGGTGCTGAGTTTTGTTTTTGGCTAGGCTGCAAAACAGCTTGGGGTTGGAATGAGTCCTCTAGCTGCACAGGGCTGAGCTGGCTCACTGGCAGGTACGGGCGATGATGATCTTCAACATCTTCAACCTGATCTTGGGCCTCATCGTGGTGGTGGTCGAGGTGATGAAGACAGCCTTGGGTTCTGTCCCCAGTGCCCCCTCCCAGGTATGGATGAATGAAGGAGGTGGGAGGATAAGGAGGCAAAAGGATATAGAGAGGGAAGAGGGGCAAACAGGTGCTGGGTACCCGCAGCATTCTCAGCCCTGTCTACCTGCAGCTGGTCGGCTTGCTGGTGCTGGAACTCAGTGCTGAGGCCTTCACCCTAGGGGGAGTGCTCCTCTCAGCATACGCCCTACTCCTCTTGAGCCAAAGGAAGCCAGGATGTTGCAGGAGTCAGAGTCTGCTCTACCAGGAGCTGCAGGAGGTATGCAGGAGGGACGGACAGGAAAGCAAACCCTGGAGTGGATACTAGCTCATATTTTCACCAGCTATACTGGTTAGTAGTACATAAGGGAAAACGGTGGGGCAGGAAGGACATCAAAGTTTCCTAGACAGAAACTGACTGGCTTTCTGGCTCTTAACATATCTCCCCAAATGGTGGGTAAGAGGGAATTGGGTATATACATGTTTTGGGTTAGAAGAGTGGGAGAACCTTAGGAAGCTGCCTAAATATCGGAAGTACAATGGGAATGTGAGAAAAAAGGGGATGGGGGAAGAAGTTGCTTCTGCCTCTGGTTTCTCCCTTCTCACCCCCACAGTTTGGGCTCCCCTCACACCTCTGTTTGGTTTTCAGGGTCTCTCGGAGTTGGAGGAGGTTCCTGGTTTGGAGAATGGCCCCATGGTGGCTGGTACAGCAAATGGAACAAATGAGTGAGCTGGCAAGGAAAGGTAGACGGTTGCTACTCTCCTTATACCCTGCGGGAGCGTTCTCCAGCACCCCATCCCGCCGAACTCAGAAGCTAGATGGACTCCCGGGAGACCTACATGAAGCCGGGCAGAGTGCCTTCAATTTTCGCTCACAGCACGTTCTTTTCTATTCTCTTCTCTTCCCTGTTAGGGGTAGTTACATCTGGACCAGAGTCCTACCCCACCTCACCGCCCTGCAAAGCTGCCCGGTCTGCAGGACCTCCTTAAAACATCCTTCAGTTATACTCTCTTCCTTTCTTCCATCCTCACCCTCCTTTCCCACCACCTCCCCGCACAGCTTCACATTTGCCCCATCTCACTATCTTCCATGCACTTCTCACAAACCCATCCACTCCGACCCCCGGTTCCTGAACACGCCAACTCTCTGAATTCTACTCCTGGGTACTTCAGTTCTTCCCTTCGATCTGGTTCCTTTCTATTCTATAGGAGACTACAAATCCCAGGATGCCCCATACCCCGTGACCTGCTGGGAAATAAAGAGCCTTCCCTCCGCGCTGGGGGCGCTGTGCATCTGCTGAGTGACGCGAGGCGCTGGAAGTCAGGGCCTAGCCGAGCGTTTCCCCGGACGCGACCACTGGCCCCGTGTACAAGGAGGAGCCGGACGGGTCACCCTGCGCGGGGGCGCCGCGACCCGTGCCGCGGCAGCCGAGAGCTGACTCCGGATTTTTGGCTGTCTCGCTGGCAGCTTCCGAGATGGTCGGGTGTTGGGGGCTGGCCCTCGGCGGAATTGGGGTTTCCCAGGTGCTGTCGCCGCGCCCCCTCGCAGAAATGGCCAGAACCAAAGTCCTGAGACTTGGAGTGCGCGCGAGAAAGAGGCTAGAGATGATGAGTCAGACGCGCAGGGCCTTTCTCGTCCCCTCCCCCGGTGCCTGGGCGCCCGAGGAAGACTGGCCCGCTGGGCGGGGGGAAAAGGGGGTGGAAAGGGCCGGCAGAGGGAGGGACGCGGCGACCGGATAAGACTTTCCCGCCTCTCCGAGCACGCCGGAAAAACGAGCCTGCGTCGCCGCCACCCTTACTCCAAGGCGGGAGCAGGAATGCGAGTGCGCAGGCTCGACCTCTAGGTAGCCCCGCCGACCTTTGATCCCGGCCGCAGTCATTCCCCACCGTTTGTAACCTGTGCAAAGATGACAGCAGGTTCGGGTGGGCTTGGGAAAACCCAGGAAAACTGGAAGTAACGGTAGCACCACCAGGCAGTTTACTAGCCGCTAGAGAAACTATAAATTGACCAGAGCTGGAGTACTAAGAGAACTCGCTCCAAATTCACATACTGCCCAGGATGGGTGTACTCCTCACACTCATTTTTTTCCCACTTCAGAAGGCTTCTTCCCCTAGAGAATGCTGCTGCTCGGAGCTTAACCAAGCCCAGGCACCAGCGAGGCAGAGCGCAGCCTGGCTGCCTTGCCCTGCTATTGCAGCAGCACCAGATGCAGTTTCTTTCTGTTTGTGACATCTTGAAAGCGGTAGTAGTCGTCCAATTGCAAGTTAGGTATGAACACTACCGAGTGGGAGCAATTCTGGGATCAGGCTGTGGAATGGAGAAAACAAGATCTTACCCCCTCCCCACCCCCCACCCCGCTTTTAACTGCCAGAATAATGGATGTGTGAAGGCCTCCAAGAAAATAGTATTCTTCAAAGTCAGAAGGTGGTGGTAGATGAGGAAGCTGGAGAAAAAGAAAGAATTCACTCACTGTCTTCCAGATGAGAGCAACAGCTTTTAGTGATGTGATCAGAAGTATATAGAAATTATGTTCTAGTGCTTGGGGAAGCTCACTGACCATGAAAATGAACCTTGTATCAGTCAGGTCAGGTTAGGTTATGCCACAGTAACAATGCCAAATCTCAGTGGCATAAAACATGAAGGTGTATTTCTCATACCACATGTCCAGTTCAGGTTGGCAGGGGACTCTGCTCATTAGTTACTTTTTTTTTTTTTTAAAGATTTATTTATTTTATTTATTTATCCCCCCCTTGCTGCTTGTGCTGCTGTGTCCATTTGCTGTGTGTCTTCTCTGTGTCTGCTTATCTCCCCCTTGCTGTGAGGTCTTGCCGCATCAGCCCACGGCGCCGTGCGAGCCGGCCTGCCCTCACAAGGAGGCCTCGGGACACGAACCCGGGCCTCCCATATGGTAAACGGGGGCTCTAGCCACTGAGCCACACCCGCTTCCCTGCTCATTAGTTATTAAGGTACCCAAGCCAATAGAACTCCCCCATCTAAGATCCCATCATGTCACCATGAGGCTTAGAGTTCCCCCCTCAGAGTGTGAAGTAAGCTTGAAGAATTGTTCATGGGCTCATGTCACTTCCACTCACATGTCATTGGCCAAATCAAGTCACATAGCTATACCAAATTTCAAGAAGGTAGAAAGGGCAGACTTTCCATGTGACTAGAAGAAGGGGGGAAGCAGAAATATTTCATTAAAAGAAAAAAGTTATTTGCAGTGATACTTCAATAGTTTAGTAGTTAGAACTCATCTGTCCTAGCAGTTAGGCCCATATCTACATTGGTTTGGTTCCATGGACTACTAAATAAAGTTCTTAATAGAAACTTTTCCAAAAAAAAAAGAATAGGACTGCAAGTCTGGAAATCTAGATTCTGATTTTGTGTGTAAGTTTGGGCAAGTCAAATCTCTCTCAACTACATTTTGCTCATATGAAGATTATAATCATACTTATTCTTCCTACCTTCCTGGAGTATCAAGGCTAAAATAAAAGCACACATGGAAAAGTATTTTACAACTGTAAAGCACTTGAGGGGATGAAAATAAATATCCTATAGGAGCAAGGAATGGTGTAAATGAGTGAAGCGTATTGAGTATGAGGCAATAGAGAGTGATGGAGACTAACAAACCAGAGAGCGCACGTTTTATTTAGAGGCTATAGCCTTCTCAACTCCACCCAATTATTGCCATGTGTAACTGTGAGCCTCATATTGCCATAGCTCCAATTTTTCTATAAAAAGAAATTCTGACTTTTTAAATGTGAAATCTCCTGATTTTAAACTGTTGATAACTAATTTTTGAAAATCCAAGGGCCGATTCAGCTTTGGCAGTCTCTGCAATATACAAACACAGGGTAGGAATTTGGGTTTTGGATATGCAATATGGTCTTGCAGGCCTTTGCAGGCCTCTTTTGAAACATTAGAGTTTTGGAAATGTCAGGTTCTTAAAATCTTTTATATCCCTCTAGGGCATTGGTTCTCAAGAGAGGGGTTGATTTTGCCCCCACAGGGTACATTTGGGAATATCTGGAGACATTTTTGGTTGTCACAGCTGGGGGTGGGTGGGGAGTATAAGTAATGGAAGGAGCATTGGATGGGAAGTCAGAAGATCTGGGGTTTAGTCCCAATGCAACTAATGCTCCTTTCCTGTGCATTATCCTCTGCCAGCTATACGTAAAGACTGTCTTAGCTTGTCCTGTGTTCCTCATTATTCCTCCCTGCACACTATTGCCAGAGGCCCTTGCTGCTCCACCAAAGCACCCTGCTTTGCTGCATTGCTACCCAACAACTACTGTATCTGACCTTTTCTTCATCAGTTTGGCAGCATCTCTGGAGGTCATTCAGATTTTACTTGAATTGCTGCCTATTGGAACCTCACAGAAGTAAGGGACTGTGACAAGGTTCCTGCTGACGTCAGTTTTTAAAGGCCTCAATCCCTATCACTTGCGTTAAACATTAGAGAAATATCTGATTAGTGATATGAGGCTTCAGATGCAGCAGAATTCTGTGGTAGTTGGAAATTCCCCATGTTGATTAATTTTACCCTCATTTCTTTGAAATCCAGTCATTTATTCTGGCTTTGAGTATATAATTATGGATAACTAATGATACTTCCCAAGTGAATTCTCCGTTTTTGGATTTTATTTTTGCACGTTTACCTAAAATGGTTCAGTTTTGTGTCACAGGCTGTGTTCTCTGCTGCCATCTCGTGGACCTCCCGCCTGCCCAGGTCGAGGTCTCACAAAGTCCTCCCCCAAGGCAATGGCATTTGGCCGTGGCTTAGCTGGGGAAAGAATCCCCTCTCCACGCTGTGAGTGCCCCCAACCCCTCCCCAGTTGGCCTTGGGCAGCAAACACACGGCCTGGGGCCGGAAGCTGGGTGTGGCAACGAGGCCCCAGGCCCACCGCCCTCCCTTTCATCCTCATCCCCACCCCCTCCCTGTCCCGGCTCTGTTTGTTATACAGTCCTGGCCACGAGCCACCAAAACCAGTGAACTGAACTGCCCAGGGGTATTTGAAGCTGACCTTGCCTGCCTAGCCTGAAGAAGAGTATTCCGCAACCTCTCGCCAATCACCCGCTTGGGCTAGGATGTTCTCAATCACAGTGAAAAGTAAAGACTCCTCCATCCAGTTTCTGGATTTTGGTTTCTTCTCTAGGCCTGTTTTGTGTTGTTTTGAGTCAACGCCCTTGATGGAGGGCTCAGACTGAGCTGCCTAAGGTTCGACATTTGATATCCTAATTGAGGGGCAGTGCACCTATAAATACCATGGGGTCTGTGCACTAGAGTGATGAGAGGTCCACCTCCAGAGGACAGGGAATGTGGGAATCTGCCCCAAGTTGGGCTGCTGGTGACTGGGCAGTGACTCAGTGCAGCAGGGAAGGGGGAAAATATTTTAGTTGGTGCTAATTTTTTTTTTCCGTTATAATAATTGTCATATCTATACAGGTAGTTAAAAACTTCCAGTTTCTCAAGCAAATTCGTAGACCTGTCCTTCATTATTAGTGAGTGCTTCCTGTACACTTTCCATATTTTCTCTTTTTTGTGGAAAGACCCCTGACTCCGTTTCTCATATTCCTAACCCCCACCCACTCCACCCACTCATAAAAAAAAAAAAAAAAAAACAAATAAAAGCAGCAGCAGCTGCTGCCTTGGGTGTTTGTTTTAACTTGCTTTCCCCCGTACAATAATGTAAGAGGAAGGGCCTCGTTGTATAATTTCCTGGATGGCCCTCGTTGTATAATTTCCTGGGGCCTCGGGAGTTGCCAGAGAGAGTCATGCTTGGAGGTACATGTGTTGCTTCTCTTTAAAATCCACATGTCATTTACCTAATAGGTGTCGTTTCTGTTCGTTTCTTTTTCTTTTATGTTTTATCTTCTTTTTCTATGTTTTTTTCCCACCTTAATTTATATTTTAAGTTGTGTGTTATTCTTGTTTCCACGTCTATGAATCTTTGGTTTATTTTTCTTATCAGAAATTTTTCCTATGCCCTGTCCAGAGTTCATGAGTTTTCTTTTTTGATTCTTAGCCATTTTACCTTGCCATCGTAAATTTTTCTTGTTTAAAATGTTTTTCCGGAAGGCAGAGCTCAAAGATAAAATTCAATTTGTTTTGTCTCTTTGTAATTATGTGCTTTCATCACGTATGAAGACAATGCTATGCACTTACCCTTATGCTTTAGGTAAGGCAAAAGGACTCAAAGTCATGGCATAGGAGAAACAGGATTTATAAATCTCAAAGATAATTATGATGAAGAGATTTTTTAAATGAAACTAAGAAGTGAAGTGGGTCCAATGGTTACTTGTTATAGAGAGACCAAAAGAGATAAGAAATTGGACACCTTTCCAAAGATAAGCTGCTTTGAAGTTGGGCTCTTGACCTGTGACTATATTAGAGATGTTTTGTACAATGCACTTTCTTGCATACTGATACGTTGTTGGAGCAAGCATTCAACTGTCAGCTGAAAGCCTGGATTAGATGACATTTATTTTCTCCTCCAACACTCAGATTTTGTTGGTTTCTCAAGAGTGGTGGTGATTTTCATTGATCCATCCATACTGTCTCATCTGAATAGTACCCTGGGCAAAACTGTAGAGAGGTTACTAATATTCTGCTACTCCCTAGAGCAGAGTTTATCACCCTCCACACTGTTGACATTTGGGCCAGATAATTCTTTGTTGTGGAGGGCTGACCTGTCCATTGTAGAATATGTAGCAGCACCCTTATCCTCTGCTCTCTATTTGCCAGTAACACCTCCCCATGCACACCAGTTGTGACATCCAAAAATGTCTCTACACTTTGCTAAATGTCCCCTGAGGGGTAAAATTGCCCCCTCCCTTGAGGACCAGTGCTCTAGAGGAGTATCATAAGAAAGGGTTTATTTAATGTCTAACCTCTCCAAAACATTTGTATTTCAAAAGAGGTCTGGAGAGCCCTACAAGGACCACATTGCACATCCAAAATCTGAATTCCTCCCAGAGTGTTTACCTGAATTAGTGTCACACACACTGAGTGCTAGACTTACCTCTTCCTCATTTCCTATAGCTAAATCCTCAACACATTCTATTGATTTTCTTTCTGCTTTTACATCAGTCCCTTTCACCCCATCACCACCATTCCTGCCCTAGTTGAGGCCCTCACAGCCTCTCACTTAGATCACAGCAACAGCCTCCTAACTAGTTTCTATGCCTCCAGGCTTGTCCTCCTCAGAGCCACCTTCCATAGAACCACATGAGTGTGACCACATCATTTCCCTGCCAAAAAGCCTGTCAGTCCTCCCTATCACCTACAAGATCAAGTCCAAGGCTTTTAAAATGCCATATTGACCGCTGTGATCTGGCCCCTGCCTGCCCTTTCAGCTTCATCTCCCACATCCCTTGCTTTACATTCACTCTTCGGTGACAGTGATCTAGGGAAGGTGACATTGAGATGCAGCCTTCTATAAAAACCATTTTTAAATTATTCATTTATATGTAAGACAAATACCTCTACCCCATCCTTGCGCTCCACCCTCTACCTCTCTGTCTTTCTTTGCTTTTTGATTAGCCCAAGGATGATGATGAGACAGTACTGACTCAGTGATGGGCTGGGCAGGGGTCAGGGCTATTTCTTGCGCATATTAGTAGTAGTCACAAAAGAAGTTTTACATCAATTTTATATCCTGTCAAAATGGCTGAGTCACAATATCCCACTTTGGCATCTATGTTTCTCAGTCAAACTGTCATATCCATTTCCAGCTGCATGCCAGCCCTTCATGTTGCTTACTGCTACCTATCCTATGAGCATTAGCTCAGTCCTTACTTCCTTTGAGAAGCTTCCCTGTCCTCTCCCACAGCTACCACGACTGTAGTCCTCCATGTTTCCTTAGTGTTCTATATGTAGTTCTGTAATTATACTTGGACCTTTTAATTGTAATTATCATTATCTGTCAACCTTGAAGCAGAAACTGTGTTTTTTTCATCTTTGTAACCCCAGAACCTAGCTAAGTAAATGACATATAGAAGGTATTCAAGAAATGTTTATCAAACGAATGGAGTAAGTCGGAAGGTGCCTTAGAAGGCATTCCGCTCAATATAGAAACTCCTTCCTACAGTCATCCAATATCTGCTTAAATGTTGACAATAGTGGTGCCACTGGAGAAAATTTGGCAGCTGGTGCCCCTACATATTCATGATCTTGAACTTGAATCAGGTTCTAAAGGCTGCACCATAATACTGCTATTGGCAGCCCTCAATACAGTTGCTGCTTTAAGCTTTTTACCTTGTTCTCAATAGTTATTCTAAAGTGCATCTGGAAGACTAAACTAGTGATAACTTAAAAAACTTAGAGAGTACTAAGGTAAGACTTTTGTCTATCAACTATTAGTGTATATTTTAAAGGTAAAAGAATTAAAACTGTGGTATTGGCACCCGAATAGGTAGATGGATGAATGTGAAAACAGAACAGAGTCCAGAAAAGAGTCCAAGTATATGCAAAGATTTTATATATTTTTATGGCACTATTTCATGTAGGTCAGTTAGTGGCAGACTGGTTTTTCAATGAATGATGTTGGAACAACTGGATAACTATTTGCAAATAAAGTAAGTTCTACTCCTGTCATATGTCATATACCAAAATAAAGTCTAAATGATTAAAGACAAATGGAAAAATCAAAACCATTAAAATACGGAAGAAAATATAGATAAGCTATTTATATAATCTTGGGGCACATGCCTTTCTGAGCATAAAACTAGTGTCAGAGACTCAAAAGGAAAAGATTTTACATTAAAAATTTTAACCTCTTATGCAGGAAAAAAATCACAAATAAAGGTAAATTTCAAGTGAAAAGTTGAGGAAGGATGACAGATTGTTAGTATTAATATTGTAAAGAATAGAAAAATTGATAAAGATAAAATAGATAATTTATGAAAATGAAATAAATTTAAATGACCAAAAATCCAAGAAAGATAATTTATCTTCATAATAGTTAAATAAAAACAATTTAAAATAATTAAGATGCCAGGTTTTGCCGTTCAGATTGTTAACATTGTTTAAATATATAAAACCCATTGTTGAATATTCAAGGTAATGGGCACTTTCTTATACTTCTGATAGGAGTGTAAATTGGTACAACTTTAAGAGAAGGCAATTTAACAACTTATGTCTACAGGTTAAGAATTACCTACCATTGGCCTAGCAATTCTGCTTCTAGGAATTTTTTCAGGAACCATCTTGGACATGTGTAAGGAGTTACCTACTGAAATGTTCATCACAGCATTAATTTTAAAAGTTTAAAAGTGCATACAGTCTAAATGTCCAACAGTAAGGTAATTGATTTTTTTTTTCCATCTCATCCCCATTGCTGAAGGATATTTTCTTTGACCATAGAAGTTTATTTTGGCATTTATTTTCTTACAGTATATTCGAGATATTCTTTTTTTTTTTATTTAAGGAATTGAACCCAGGATCTCATACATGCGAAGCAGGCACTCAACCACTGAGCTATACCCACTCCACTGATTTTTTAGCTATAATGAAACTATAGAATAAAATATTACACTACATTATACCGGCATAAACATGATAAAAAGTAAAAGATGCCCATGGTATTTTTTTAATTAAAAAATTCTATTTACTTAGAAGTATTCAGAGTCAACAAAACAGCTGCAACTTTTTTTTTTTTTAACAATTGCAGAGCTTAACAGAACAGTTATTTCAGATAAGCTGCATCAGAGACAACTGAAGATGAAAAAACTACCATCCCACTATCTAACTAATTTGTGCTGTGCAACAACAAGAACTTGCTTTAAATTTCCATGCCAATTTACAATCCCCAACTGTACCAAGCAAAGGTAGTGGCTATTAAAACCCCACCAGGACAGGGCTACCTAAAGACACTTTCGGTAGTGTGCTAACTATACAAAAAAGGACACTGTATAGTTTAAAAGCAAATCTTACACAACTTACTTTTACATTTTTTTCTTTAGAGTTATGTGGAGCAGGTATAGCTCAGTGGCTGAGTGCCTTCTTTGCATGTATAAGGTCCCACGTTCAATCGCTGGTTCTTCCCCTCCAAAAAGAAGAGTGAGTTGTGTATAAGGGGTTAAATGTTTTATAAACAAGAGGGGGAAAAAAATTAGGCTAGAACCATAGTATTCATCATCATTGTCTTCATCTTCATCTTCCTCCTCTTCCATCTTTTCTTGTTTTTTTCAGCCTTGAGAATTCCCTTTTTTCCTACATGAGGCTTTCCTTTAGCCTGGTATGCAGCAATATCCTTTTTATATTTCTCCTTCAGCTTAGCAGCCTTCTTTCCTAAGGCTGCTTGTCACCTGCAGCAGTGTTATACCACATGTTTCCCAGTATGTTTGCAGCATCGCCAATGGAGAGGCCAGGATGCTTGCCTTTGATTTTTGGGCAAAACTCAGAACAAAACAAGAAAAAGGCCCAAGGAGTCCTCTTGGGTACATTGGGATCCTTGAACTCCTTTTATGGTTCCCTTTTAGGAGGGATATAGGTTTTCATTTCTCTTTCATAACAGGCCTTGTCTGCCTTGGCCATGTCTTCAAATTTTCCTTTCTCTTTAGCAGACATGGTCTTTCACCACTCTGAGTACTTCTTGGAAATCTCCGAAAAGTTGACTAAGCACCCTGGTCCTCCTTCTTGTGCTCCTCCCGGCAAGTTTGCACGAAGTATGCATATGATGACATTTTGCCTCTCAGCTTCTTAAGGTCTCCTTTGCTCATGGCTAGTTATTTTTTGTCTGTGGGGCACAGAGTAGCCCATGCCCACCCAGCTCACACTTGCCATGGCGCTGTCTATATGGAGATCAATGGACTGCAAGAATTTTATAGAAATATATGCATAGAAGAAAAGTGTAGAAGGATAAACATCTAGTTATTCCAGTTGTCCACATGTGGTCATGTAGGACTGTTCTAATTTTTTTATGGTAATCCTGGATTACTTGAGTCCTTTTCAAAAACATGCTGTAGAATAATATTTCATGAAATAAGGAAGTGTTCATCATATATTCATATATTGTTTAACCAAAACAGTATATTTGAGTGATCCCAATTTTATTGTACAAATATACACATGGCATAGAAAAAATTATTGCTGTTAAGTAAATGTGCCAAAATGTTATTAGTGGTTGGGTTTGGGTAGTGTAATAAAAGGTGAATTTTATTTACTTTTTAAAAATATGTATTTCAAAATTCTTCCTGTGAATATACATTACCTCCATAATTTGAGTTTTAAATATTTTTTAAAAGTTTTTCCTTATATTGAACCAAAAATTCTTTTTTGTCAAATGAAAGCTTTAGCTGGGGGAAAATTGAAAGACACAATTTTAAAGGTAAATAACACCAAAGAATCTGGAAACTATTAAAATCAAAGAGGGGCTGGAGAGGTGGAGGAGAATGTTCAGAGAAACCCATAAGCAGGTGTTTAGTAAGGAGAAAAAAAAAATCTCTGAATGACTAACCAACAGAGTCGTTGTAGGGGAGAAGTACCTTTCAAAAAGAGAAAGGCAGGCAAAGAAAAGAGAATGAGGACACCACAAAATTATATAAAGAGGTGCAGAATGACAGTTGCATAGACTAAAGAAAGACCCTGAAGGACTTTTTGCAATAAATTTTAACACACAGTGCCAGGGAATGAAAAAGAACTCAGCAAAGGAATTAGAAAACTGTTCTCCAAAACCTGTGACCTTTAACTACAGCTGGCTGCAAATGTGACTTGCGTTCATGAGAAGGCCTTCAGAAGGGGCCTGAGAAAATAGAAGTTTTGAGCAATTATGTAGCATCTACCATCATCATCATCATCAAGATAACTGCATCTCTAATAATAATGTTTACATGCACCTT
This sequence comes from Cabassous unicinctus, assembly GCA_029593785.1. NCBI lineage: Eukaryota > Metazoa > Chordata > Mammalia > Cingulata > Chlamyphoridae > Cabassous > Cabassous unicinctus. The sequence goes on from JAQZBX010027264.1 coordinate 16,022, forward strand.
TGTCATGCTTACAGTGTGCTTGGCACTGTTCTAAGCATTTTGTTGCTTTAACTTATTTAATTCTCACAATACCCTTAAGAATTAGGTGCTATTGGGAAGGAGATGTGGCTCAAGAAGTTGGGCACCTGCCTACCACATGGGAGGTCCTGGGTTCAATTCCTGGTGCCTCCTAAAGAAAACAAGTAAGACAGCAAGCTGACACAACGAGGAGACACAACAAGGAAGCACAATGAGAGACACAAGCAGGGAGTGGAGGTGGCTCAAGCGATTGGGTGCCTGGTACCTCCTAAAGAGCAAACACAGAGAGCACACAAGGAACAGACACAGAGGGCAGACAGAGAGCACAAACAATGAGGGGGGAGAAATAAATAAATAAAATAAATCTTAAGGAAAAAAAAAGAATTAGGTAGCAAGTGAAAGAGCCAATTCATATCCAGGCATCCTTACTCTAGAGTTCATGGGTTTAACCCACTATGTTAAACGGCTTCTAGACCAAAACATTCCCTAAGGCCGCAGTTCTCAAAGTGTGGTCCTTTCAGGAAGCCAGGAGTTCAAAAGCAATTTCATTACAACACTAAGATTTTTTTTTTCTTTTCTTTCTTTTTTTTCTTTTTTTCACATGCATTCTCTTATGAGTATACAGAGGAGTTTTCCAAAGGTGACAAGAAGTATAATATCATGTGAATGGCTTTCTAAGGTAAGCTCTTTGGGGTCCTAAAACTAAAACATTTGAGAACCATTGCCCTAAAGTAAAGAGAACATAATTTCTGAAGAGATAATCAAGATGGATTGCTGGAATTCATTCCATAATCATTCAGTAAATATTAATTGATCACTAACAGAGAGTGTGTTAGGTAGGGGGGATCACAGTGGTGGACAAGACTGAAATGGTCCCTAGATTCATGGAATTTAGTACATTGGTCCTAAAACATCAGGGTGCATGGGATTCCCTTGATAAGGTAATTAAAATGGCAAATTCTGAGACTCTATCCCAAGAGATGCCGATTCATTTTTTAGGGAATGAATCATTTTTCACAAGCTGTTCAGTTGATTTTGTAGCAAAAGATCCACTAACCACACTTTGAAAGCCACTGGTCTAGTGGTGACTTAGCCTGAAGAGAAAACTTGGGGAAATGAAAGTGATTCTCATATGTGAAGATCTGTGTGACACCAGAGAGCAGAGTAGATACCAGTAGATGGAAGCTTACCTGGAGGCAAGCTTCCACCTACTATTAGGAATGGTCTTTCAGTTGAGGCATTGAGCTCTCGATCAATTGCAAAGGTTGAGTCTGCTGGAGAACCTCATGAGGAGCATTGTCATAAGGATTCCCACATTGGGTGTGATGTTTCCCTACAGGACTTCTAAGCCTGAGGAAAGTATTCAAGAACCAAGAGAGAGGATTGATAAAATGCATAACTGATATAATGCACTGATTTAAACATTTATTTTCTCCAATAAAAGATGTCAACTCATATGAGAACACAAATTCCAAAGTAAACACTTGGGCTAGGCCAGACCGCAGGGACTGGCCAAAGTTTGATGACTGATGAGAATGAGGAAAAAGCTGAAGCAGCTCCCCAAAACTTCCCTTGTTCTTCATGGAGCTGTACCCAGGGTTCAGGGACCTCAGAAGTAAGAGCTGAGAACAGCAGACTTACTGTCTTTTATTCCTTTTGGGTCTTGGGTGAGGATTTCCATCAGGCCCTATCACAACTAACACCTGGGTTCTAGGTTCATCTATTCTTGCTGTGCCATAGAAATATAACTAGTTATGAAACCCATATTAAGCAAGTCATATAATTTAGCTACTCCTGAGTTTCCTTTCTTACTGTCCCATTAGGCCTCCTAGAGATTTCAGTTTAGCAGGCCTAGCCATGGCCTGCATACCATAAGTGGCCTACACACAGGTATAATAACCCTTGGAAGTAGACCCTCTTATCCCTATTTTTCAGATGACTATAATTAAAGCAATTTTATGACACTTTATATTTCACTGAGAAAATAGAAGAATCCGTTTAAAAACCACTTCATCTTCCCTCACCAAAGCTTCCAGATTACCTGGTACCCTTCTCTCCTGTTAAAATGGATAAAGTATTCTCACCACTAGCTAAGACTGATCCCCTCATTTGTGTAATAGATTCTAACTACTTTTCCTTACATAAGGGCTTTGCTTCTCTAATTATGCTTCCTCTCTCCTGCATTGAGAGTTTCTTTCTTTATACAATTATTACTATCAGCCTACAAATATGTTATGCTATTTCCCATTTTAAAAAAAGAAAAAGTGTTTCTACCATGACACTGCCTCTTTGCTCTGCTCTCCTTGTGTATTGGGTTTAGTCACATATAACAGAAATTCCAAACTAGAGTAGCATATATAAGAGAGAGGTCTGTTTTCTTTCATGTGCAAGAAGTCTGGAGGTAGATATTATGGTTCCATATTGTCACTAGGGACTCAGGCTCCTTCTTTCTTTCTTCTCTGCCACATAGCTCCTATCCTCAAGGTCACCTCATGACCCAATATGACTCTAGCTCCAGACATTTTATCTATGTTCCCAGCAGGAAGAAGGGGAAAGTTGTGGGAGGGAAAAAGGAAGTATAGCCCAGGCTTTTCTTTCTTTTTTTTTTTTTTTATACTAGAAATATTTGGTTCTTTTTAATCAGCTATTGATGGTATAATAAAATAAATTTAAGTGGCACCTAATTTAAAAATTCAAAATAGTTCAATGAAGGACAATCTACAACACAATATGTCAAGCCTAATTATCAAAGTAACACTTCTTTTTTAAAGAAAGGAGAAATAAAGGTATGATTAAAATTATGACTAACAATTTGGGTTCATTTTGGTGCTTACAGATGATTTTGTAGGCATACTGGCAGGCACAATATTGAAAAAGCAACCCATTATTTTCTTTACACCTCTGTACTGAAACTGCTTTTGTCAAGTTCACCAATTACCTCCACCTCTCCAAATCTCACGTTAAATTTTCTGTTCTCACCTTACATGAACTCTCAGCAATATGTGACATACTTGATCCCCCATATTTTTTGAAACAGTGCTTTTACCTGGTGTTCAAGACTCCATGTTCTCAGGTTTTCTTTGTACTTCACTGGCTGTTTTTTCTAGTCTCCTTTGCAGAATTGTCCTTCTCTTCCAATCCCTAAATATCCGTTGCTTCAGGCTTCATTTCTAGACCCTCTTCTTTGGATATACTTTTTCTCTAATGATCTCATCCAGTCTTGTAACTTTAAATACTCTTTGTAGGATCGCATAAGTTTGTATCTCTAGATCTGACCCATGCTCCAAACACCAGACTCATATATCATCTTCACTTGAATGTCTAATAGGGATTTCAAATGTAACATGATCAAAACAGAACGTTTAATTCCTACCCTAAATAAAACTTCTCACTCAGTCTTTCCCATCTCAATTAATGGCACCACCATTCACACGGTTGCTCTGGCCAAAACCCTCGGAGTCGTTCTTGATTATTTTATTTGTCTCCCCTTCCTCATCCAATCCTTTAGTAAGCCCTGTCCCTTTATGTCCGAGATACAATCCAACAACCTCTTATACCTCCATTACACCATCATTGTCTCTTGTCTGATTTATTACAATAACCTCCTAACCCTTTCCTTTCTTCCAGTTTTGTTCCCTCTAATGGTCAGCGTTAATAGTTATAAGCAACAGAAACTAACTGGTTGATTTAAGCAGAAAAAGCAGTAATTTGAAGAAACATTGTCAGGGAATTAGAGGCAAACTGGATGTACAACACTGGTAGAGTGGATAGAAAAATATAGCAGATTAAACCATGGAGTTTTGTGCAGCTCTTAGAAGCAGTGTATTGGAACTGCTTGATATAACCCCATGGATACCATCTCCAGTGGTCTAGAATGCTGCCACCAGTTGTACTGTAGAGCAATCGATGACTGTGTGTCCCAAAGCAAACCCCCAGAAAGATAAAGCAGAACGGAAGCTTTTCTCCACCTGCTTTTTCCTCTTACCCTCTACCCAGAATGTAGCCTTCTCCACTTGCCCAATGTCCCCTCACCTTCTCCCACCCCTCCCCATAATTCTAGTCCAAGGCAGACTCTAGTTTCCCTATGTAACATACTCGATCCCCTATATTTTTTGAAACAGAGGGAGTGGTGATGGTGGTTAATTCCTGGAATCCATGCCTCCCTTTTACTCTATATTTTCTCCAGGATTGCATATTCCACCTGTACTAATTTGCCATCTTAGCAGTCGCTGGTGTGTTCTAGTTCTTCACAAGTTCCTGTAGTTATTGGAGTCTGCATTGTTATTGAGGGGAGGGGTTGGCCTAGAAATGTTTTTAACCCACAAATTGCACAATTTACAAAAGGCTAATTTACTCCCATCAGTGCCGTAATTACAACCCTGGGAAGGGATCTGGAATGCTTTGTGGATTAATATTCATCTTAATTATATGGTGGTACACGGGAAAATTACAACTAAAGTAACTTATGGACAATAGTTAACAGTAATATTGTAATATTTTGCAGCAATGTAAGAAGATATTTTTCAGTACTAAGGGACAGCAGTAGGGGGTAAAATGGGGTATGGGATTTTTCCTTTTGGAGTAATGAAAACGTTCTAAAATTGGCTGAAGTGATGACAGCACAACTCTGTGATGAAAATGAGAGCCACCGAGTGTACACTTTGAATGGATTGTGCAAAGCACGGGACTGTATAACAAGGAATCCAGTGGTGGATTATGGACTATGGTTATCAGAGCAAATATGAGAACATTTTCTCCTGAACAATAACAAATATATAATATTAATATAGGGTGTTAATAATTGGGTGGGTTGGGGGAAATACACCAAATGTAAGATACAGGTTATAGTTAGTAGTGATATTTTGACAATGCTGTTTTATAGTTTGTAATAAATGTTTCACAACAGTGCAAGGTGTTGGTGGTGGGATAATGTGTGGGAGCCTTTTATAATGATATGCATGTTTGTTCACAACTTTTACTATACATTTATTGTTTATGTATGTTCATATATGAATGATACGCTTCAATAAAATTTTATTTTTAAAAAAATTCATCTTAATTAACTCAACAAATACCTGGGTGGTTATTATAAGCCAGGCATGGTATTAGGTGCTAGAAACAAAAATGAAAAAAAAAACTATGTCTGCCCTCTAGTGGAAAGAGGGAGAAATTATCTTATAATTATAATATTGTAAATTGAAATAATTGCTGTAATGGAGGTATGCACACAGTTATTAGGAGAATAGTATCCTTGGCAAAAAGACAACTTAGAAAAGTAACATTTGAGCAGACAACTTGAGGAATTTTTAAAGACATCAAATAAGAAAATGTTACAGGCAGAAAGTACAGTATGAGGCAAAGAAAAAGGGCTTGAGGAAGCACATTGTATACTGGGAAATACAAACAGATCAGTATTTCTGGAGCATAAACTGTAAGAAAGGTACTGGAAGATGAAAGGTATGAGTTGGTAGCACTAGGAAATTTGGACTTCATTCTGTAAGTCAGTGTTACCAACTTTAGGAAAATTTTTAAGAAAAAGATTTATCCAAAAATTTAATAATAAAGACAAACCATAATGTTTTAAAAATAAAAACTAAAATAATTGTCTCATATTCTAGAAAGGGTTGATATTGTTTGTTACCTGTCAATAAGGTGTCTTTCTCCAGCTCAATAACATATAGAAAGCCACACCCATTTCTTACTCTATTATAGGTTGTTGGGCATAGTAATGTGTATGGTGACTCTCTCAAACAGTTCTGGATATTAGGCACATAGACCCAGAAGTTATGCTGTATCAGACAGTGTTTCACATTCCCTTTCGTGGGTATGAATGTCAATCCATAAACCCTAGTTTGGAAGAAATATCTTATATGTTTTTCAATCTCTTTTTATTGCAAAATATAGCACCTATTCAGGAAAAAAATGCATAAAACATAATGTTTATCTTAGTGAACGCCCATGCACACAACCACCACCCAAATCAAGAAAATAGAACAATTCCAGCATCCCAGTAACTCCCTTTGGTTCCTTTACCAATTAGAACCTCCTGCTCCACCCCAAAAGTAATCATTTTTCTGACTTTTATGTATCTCTTCCTTGCTTTTCTCATCCTTTTACCACCTAAGTCTGCTCCCCCTACACACAGTAATTTAGTTCTGCTTAGTTTTGAAATTTGTATAAATGGAATCTTATTTATTCTTTTTTTTTTTTTTTTAAAGATTTATTTATTTACTTGATTCATTTTAAACCCCCCCCTTCCCCATTTGTCCATCCGCTGGGCAGTTCTCTGTGTCTGTTTCATCTCTTCTCATCCTCCTCCTCCAGTCTTCACCAGGATTCAATCCTGAAGACCTCCAATGTAGGAGAGAGGTGCTCTAGCCATCTGCACCACCTCGTCTCCTGGTCCTCGGAGCTTTCGGAGCATCGCCTCTCATCTCTCTCCTGTTACATCACCATCTTGCTGCATGGCTCCCGCAGCCTGGCAGCTCACCGGCACACAGAGCCTGGCAGGCCATGCGCCCTCCATATATATTTTTTTATTTTACTGGGAGGTCCCGGGGACCGAACCCAGGTCCCTCCATATGGCAGACGGACGGCCAACCATTTGAGCCACATCCGCCCCCCCTATTTATTCTTTTGTGTTTAGATTTTTTTTGGTACAACATATTTGTAAGGTTCATCTTTATTTTTGTGGGTAGCTATAGTTTGTTCATTTTCATTGTATGGTATTCCATTGTATGATGATATCATAATATAGTTATCCTTTCTACTGTCGATAGACACTTGGTCTCTTTCCAGTGTTTGCTATTATGAATAAGGCTTATCTGAACATTCTTCTACATGTCACCGATGTTCACAGTCACACATAGCTGTTGGGTGTATACCACAAGTAGAATTACTAGATCATAGAATAAGCCTATCTTCAACTTAAGTAGACAACACCCAACTGTTACAAAATAATTTTACAAGGATCTGAAAGTTCCAGTTGCTTCAGATCCTTGTTATTGATAGCTTTTTTAGGTTAGCCATTTTGGTGGGTATGTAACTATATCTCACTGTGTTTTTTTTTCCCCTCTTTGCTATTTCTTTTTTTTTTTAACAAATCAATTTTATTCGTACATATTAATATGTATCATCCAAAGTGTACAATCAATGGTATTTGGTATAATCACATAATTGTGCATTCACTTCAATCATTATTAAAGCATTTTCATTATTTCAATAATAATAAACAAAAAACAGACAAACAAATAAGAAAATTCTTCACCTCTCAATCTTTGTTTCCCCTGCTGTACATAGTGGCTATTTCTGGCTATTCTTGCACAATTATTTATTTTGTTTATTAAGCAGTTTTATTGAGATATATTCACATATTATATGATCTAGCCAAAGTATATAATCAATGGCTTTTTTTCCTAGCTGTTAAAAAGTCCTTTATTTGGAAGCGGATGTGGCTCAAGCGATTGAGCTCCCGCCTACCACATGGGAGATCCCAGTTCGGTTCCTGGTGCTTCCTAAAGAAGATGAGCAAGACAGCGAGCTGACATGATGGGCAGGAGTGGCGAGCTGATGCAACAAGATGATGCAACAAGAGACATAAGGAGGAAAAACATAATCAGAGACACAACACAGCAGGGAGCAGAGGTGGCTCCCTTGCACATGGAAGTTCCCCGTGCCTCCTAAAAAGAACACCAGCACACAACAAACAGACACAGCAAATGCAAACAAAGAGGGGTGGGGAGAAATAAATAAAATAAATCTAAAAAAAGTCCTTTATTGTAAAATTGTAAAATAAATAGAAAAATAGATTAAAAGAAATTACAAATTTTAAAAGAGAGTGCAAGTCTAGGTTAGATTTAATATAATCAATTATAAAAAATAGCATAGCAACAAACCTTTATAAATGTAAATAACTCAAATATAATAAAAATTAATTATAACATAGTTCTAATTTTTATATTACAGCTCTAACTATTGGACATAATAATCTCTAAGAATGAAATAAACTATTGGTTTAGTTACTTAATTTCCCTCATGTTTTTAATTAGCATTCCATGGTTACTAATAAGTTGGGCACCTTTATGTGCATTTATTGACTACCTGGATTTCTTCTTTCGTAGAGTGCCTGTTTCTCTTGTCTGTTTTTTCACTATGTTAGTTATCCTTTTCTTTTTATATATATTCTGGATTTGTGCCATTTCTGGCTTGTATGTATGCAAATATATTTTCCCTGCCTGTGACTTGTGTTTTATCTCTCTCAATGATGTCTTTTGATGAAAAGAAGTATTCAGTGTTAAAACAGTCAAGCTTATGATTTGTAATTTTATGAACTGTTTTATTTACTCTATTTTTTTAGGAAGAACTAGGGATTGAACCCAGGACCTCATACATACAGAGCAGGTACTCAACCACTGAGCTACACCTGCTCCACAATGTTTCCCTGTCTCAAGGACATAAAGATATTTTCTCTATATTAGCTTCTGAAAATTGTCTTGCTTTCCTTCTCACCTGGAATTAAATTTTGTATATGGTGAGAGGAAGGGGACAAGTTGTTGGGTTTTTTTAATGGATTTTTTTTTTTTAGAATGGATTTCCATTTGTCCCAGGAGTGCTTATGAAAAACAGTCTTTTCTTAGTGTTCTGATGTATCCCTGTTGTCAGAAACCAAGTGTTTATGTGTGTGTGAATCTGGTTTTGGGCTCTTTGTTTTATTTCATTAGTCTGCTTATCCATCCTTGCACCAAAACCACATTGTTTTTGTTTTGTTGTTGTTGTTGTTTTAGAAGGTACTGGGGATTGAACGCAGGACCTCTTATATGCGAAGCAGGCATTCAACCACTGAGCCACACCTGCTCACCTATGTTGGTCTTAATTTACTGTAGCTTTATAATGAGTCTCAATATCTGGTCAAATAAATCCTTCCCTCCTACCTTATTCCTCTTCAAAAGTGTCTAAGCTATTGTTGACTGTTTGCATTCCTATATGAATTTAAACTCAGTTTGCAAGATCCACAAAAAAATTATTGTGATTTTGTTTGAGATTGCATTGAATATGTATATTAGTTTGGAGAGAATTGATATCTTTCTAAAAATTTAGCCTTCTTATTCATAAACATTGTATATCTGTCCACTTTTTAGGTCTTCCTTACTTTCTTTCAATAATGTTTTATAGTTTAAAAATAAGAGGTCTCACTTACTCCACTCAACAACTGAATATACATTTTTTTCAAGTGCACATGGAACATTCGCCAGGATAGACCATATACTAGGCCATAACACAAACCTCAAAAAAATGAGAGAGAATGCAAATAATGGAAGGAATGTTCTCTGACTAAAAAATAGAATGAAATTGGAAATAAAAAATGGAAAGAAATTCGGAAAACTCACAAATATATGGAAATTGAATACCACACTCAAGCAAACAATGGGTCAAAGAAGAAAATAAAAGGGAAAAAATTTAGAAAATACTTTGAGATGACTGAACGTGAAGACATAGCATACCAAAACTTACGGGATACAGTTAAAGCAATACTTAGAGATAAATGTATAGCTGTAAATGCCTATATTAAGAAAGAAGAAAGTGACAAATCAAAAACCATACTTTATACCTTAAGACATTAGGAAGAGAATAGCAGGGAGCAGATGTGGCTCAAGCGGTTGAGTGCCGGCTTCCCACATATGAAGTCCCGGCTTCAATCCCTGCCCCACCCCGATACCTAAAAAAAAAAGAGAGAATAGCAAAGTAAACTAAAGCAAGCAGAAGGAAGGAAATATTAAAAATTAGAGCTGAAATTAATGAAATAGAGCATTGAAAAAAATAGAGAAAAATAAAAAACTGGTTAATTGAAAAGATAAACAAAATTGACAAACCTTTAGCTAGATTGATTAAGAAAAGCATCAAAGATTCATATTATTGGGGAAGCGGCTGTGGCTCAATTGGTTGGGCTCCCGTTTACCATATGGGAGGCGCTGGGTTCAACTCCCAGGGCCTCCTGGTAAAGGCAAGTCGGCCTGCATGGTGTGGTGAACTGACGACCTGCGCGGCGCAGTGAGCTGGTGCAGCAAGATGACCCAACAAAACGGAGACAAACAGACAAAGAAAAATGCAAAGCAAATGGACACAGCAAGGAGGGGATAAATAAATAAATAAATCTTTAAAAAAAAAAAAAAGACTCATATTATTAGAAGCAGGAGTAAAAAAGGGGATGTTATTACCAACATTAGAAAAATGAAATGGAAACCTCTTGGGGAGCAGGTGTAGCTCAGTGGTTGAGTGCCTGCTTTGCATGTACGAGATCCCATATCCTCTGGTTCCTCCTAAATAAAAGAAACAAACAAGAGAAAGAAAGAAAGAAAAAAAAGAAAACATTTGAAAGTGGTTAAATGGGAAATTTTATGATGTATGTATATATCACCAGAAAGAAAAAAAAAAACAGAACTGTACAACACAAGGAGTGAACCCTAATGTAAACTATGGACTATAGTTAATATAATAATGTTGGTTTAACAAGTGTAACAAAGGTACCACACTGATGCAAAATATAGGGAAGACTGTGTGTGAGGGTAATATGGGAACTCTCTACTTTCTGCACAATTTTTCTGTAAGCCTACAAGTGCTCTAATAAAAAAATTAAGAAATAAAAAGGATTATGAAGAAATGCAATGAATAATTGTATTTCATTATTAGATAACTTAGATGATATGGAAAAACTCCTAAAATGACACTACCAAAACTGATTCAAGAACACCTGGAAAATCTGAATATACCTATATTAAATGAAGAGTTTGAATTAGTAATTTAAAAACTACCCATAAAGAAAAGCCCATATGGTTGTACCTCTGAATTCTATCAACACTTAAAATAAATTAATATAAATTTTTTGCAAACTCTACCAAAAAAAAAGGAGAAAACTTTTCTCCACTCATTCTATGAAACCAGTTATACCCTGATACCAAAAACCAAAGGCATCCTGAGAAAGAAAACTACAGACCAATAACTTTTATGAATATGGATGCAAAAAATCTTAAACAAAATACTACCAAACCAAATCCAGCCAAATATAAAGAAAACTATACACCATGACCAAGTGAGATTTATCCCAGGAATACAAGATTGGTTTAAAATCTGAAAATCAATGTAATACACTATATGAAAAAAATAAAAACAAAACCACATGATCATTTCAATAGAAGCAAAAAAAAATTGACAAAACCCAACACTCTTTTCATGATAAAAACACTCAACAGCTCTCTCTGCCTAGAGGGGCCCATACAAATCTTGGTGTTTATTTCCATCTTTCTCTTCATTTCTCAGACAAGCTCTGTTCTTTCCCCCATTTCCCAAATAAATTATTTTTACTGGCCTAACCAAAAACAAAACAAACAAACAAACCAACAACAACAAAAAAACATTCAACAAAGTAAGAATACAAGGGAACTTACTTATACAATAGAATACAAAACAAAACAATATACAAAGCAATAAAGAACACACATGCAAAACCCTCACCTAACATTATACTTAATGGTGAAAGAATGGATGATTTCCCCCTTAAACCAGGAACAAGACAAGGATCTGCTCAATATTATATTGGAGGTTCTAGTCAGGGCAATTAGGCAAGAAAAAGGAAATAAAATAGCATACAGATTGGAAAGGAAAAAGTAAACCTATTTCTATTCACAGATCACATGATCTTATATACAGAAAATCCTAAGGAATCCACTAAAAACTTAGAACTAATAAACAAGTTCAGAAAAGCTGCAGAATACAAAATCAATATACAAAAATCAATTGTATTTCTATACACTTGCAATGGACAATTAAGAAAATAATTCCATTTACAATAGCATCACAAAGAATAAAATTCTTAGGAATAAATTTAACAAAAGAAGCAAAAGTTATGCTCTGAAAATGACAAAAACTTTCTGAAAGAAATTAAGGATCTAAATAATTGAAAAACTAAGCCGTGTTCTTGGATCAGAAAACTTAATATGGTTAAGATAGCAATACTTCCCACATTGATCAACATATTTAATACCATCCCTATCAGAATCCCAGCTATGTTTCTTTGAAGAAATTAACAAGCTGATACTAAAGTTCATATGGAATTTCAAGGGACTCAGATTAGCTTAATCAATCTTGAAAAGAACAAAGTAGGAGGACTCAGTTTCCTATTTCAAAACTTCAAAAGCGGGAAGCGGGTGTGGCTCAGTGGCTAGAGCCCCCGTTTACCATATGGGAGGCCCGGGTTCGCGTCCCGAGGCCTCCTTGTGAGGGCACGCCTGCCTGAGCGGTGCGGTGGGCTGATGCAGGAAGCAGGTGTGGCGCAATGGATAGAGCACCCGTTTACCATATGAGAGGCCCCGGGTTCAGTTCCCGGCACCTCCTTGTGAGGGCAGGCCGGCTCGCGCGGCGCCGTGGGCTGATGCAGC
>JAQZBX010027265.1:0-28477 GCA_029593785.1 Cabassous unicinctus
TCCCTTGGGTTGTTTTTTTCTTTTGTTTGCTTGTTTGTTTTTGTTTCTCTCTAGGAGGCACTGGGAACCGAACCCGGGACCTCCCATATAGGAGGTGGGTGCTCAACCACTTGAGTCACATCTGTTCCCTTTATTGTACATTTTTATTATTATTTTTCCATTAGAAAACTTCAAATATTCAAGATGGCTGGTAGAAAATAAATGTAAAATTGTAATAACAGTGGTAGCAAAAAAAGTAATCTGATCTTTAGTCTTAAATAATATAAAAAAATATAGATTATTTCATATTTCATATGAATAAAATAAAGAGAACTGCTTTTTATAGCTTTTAAAATCAGGGGAGTAGATGTGGCTCAAGTGGTTGAGTGCCCGCCTCCCACACGGGAGGACCTGGGTTTGGTTCCTGGTGCCTCCTGAAAAAACAAAAAGAAACAACAAGCAAAACAAATGAAAAAACCAACTCGGGGAAGCCGATGTGGCTCAGTGGTTGAGCACCAGCTTCCCACATACGAGATCCCAGGTTCAATCCCTTGCCCCCATTATCTCAGGAAAAAAAAAAAATCAGCAAGTCTAATTTGTAGAAAGAACAGAGCTACACCACTGATGTCATACTTACATGGCAAGGTTACCCACTGTCACCATTTATTTACCCAGAAAATAGCACTGCTCCTCCTTGGCCTGTATCATCCAATTTATAAACCAACACAAACCGTTCATTGAAAGGTTTTAGTAACCAGACCTCAAAGAAGATGAAGTCACATAGTCCCAAATTTATGGCTTGCTTTTACAATAAGAGGTTAATATTAGTTGGCTACTAAGTATATTTTAGCAGTATTGTTAAAGGATCACATTTTTTAAAAATCCGGTTTTTATATATTAAATCCCAACGAATTTTCCAATACACATTTTAGAGACCCTTGAAATGAGAAGCAGAGGGGCGAGGCCGTCTAGAAGAGGACGGTGGTAGCCAGAGGAGGACGGGGCTCCCTGAGCTGTCCGTCAACCAGCAGCCACAACAGGCCTTAAGTGCCGAGTCTTTGAAGTGATTTACCGGGATGTGCTGGCGCCCCAAGTCGCCCCACTTTTCGGATAGGAAACGAGGCGCAGTGAGGCCGTGCGGCCTGCTCAGAGTCCTCTTCTCTCAAGAGTGTGCTTTCCACTCTGTGGATTCAGGTCGGCCTCTGTGGGCCTCAGGTCTCCGCCACGGCAGAGGGTCACCTCCCCAGCACATTCACAAGGGCGACCAGGATTGGTCCCTCCCCGCCCCCTCCCCACGCTGCTCTAGCTTGACTACGCTTCAGCTTTCACCTTCCCTGAGGCCCCGACCCCTAGGGATAGCAGGGACTGCTTATCATAGCTCCAACAGGAGCAGGTTGCTGAAAAGCTTTTTCCTCCTGTTTTCAGGACCCACCGGGCGGTCCGGGCGGGAGCTAGTTCCCTGCGTGCAGCAACCGCGGACTTCGTCCAGCTGAGCGGCCGAGCCACCCGCCTCGCCGCAAAGGCGGAAATCTTGGATTTAAGAGGTGCAGTTGAGTTGGAGAAAGGGGAAAGAGCAAAACACTTTTCCCCTGAAAGGCAAAGTTTATGTTTACGGTCATCACACTGAATAGGTATCTATCTGAACAGAGACGGAAAAAACCCTCCTTTTCCCTTTCCCTTTGGGAGAGCCTCCCTGGCCGCGCTGGCTGTGGAACCTGAGCAGCGTGGCCTCCCAGCGGGCGCAGGGACTGGGACCGTCCGCACCCCAGCCTGAGCCGTCCGGGGTCCTCGTCATCACGGAGACTTAAGAGTTCGGGTCGTGAGGTCTCCTCCGTGATAACTGGAAACACTGAAAATTACAGGGGGGTCAAGGCAGAGAAGTCTTAGAAACTCATGGAGGGGCTTCACTGCTTCCCAACCTCCGCAAATTACAAGATAGCAATCTAGAGCTTAAGAGATCTGTTACCGCTCCCTATTTTCTTTATACCTAATTCGATTTTTGAAGGGAGACTTGTATTTTATACACAGTAGCCATGTTCTGGTTTGGGGCTGAAAAATACCCAAGCTTTTGGCGTTTAAGGCATCAGTGAGAAACGCTTTTCTCTGTTCTGCTTTGCAGTAAAACTTCAAGGGTCTAGGCTCCTCTGGGAATGTGTTTGAACAGGTGATCTTTTGATGCTTTTTTGAGTTTTCATCTTTTGACAATGGAATCTTCCTAAATCGCCTTATAGACTTCCATGCCCTCCTGAGTGTCCTGAACTTAGCCATTTCTTGACACTTAAGGGCCCTCACTGGGAGCATCAATTCCTAGGCTGGGCAACACTTTCATCACGCCTGGGAGCACTGCGGAGGACACGCTGCTCTCCGACCTTACACTAAACCCAACCTCTGATCCACTTTTGTGTTCTCTTGCTTTCTTTTGATGGGTGTTCTGTCTCCTCCCTTGTAGTTAAGATGTGATTTTTTTAAATATTCAGAACCACTTCCCTTTTCTGACTTACACCCACCACACTGGAAAGTAAACAGGCTCCACGGAGCATATGGCTTCAGCCGTGGCCTCTGGACAATCTAATTGAGCTGTTCAGAAGCCTGTTCTTTTTTGAGGACTTCCTGATTCTCAGCTATCTGCTCCCCACAGACCGCAGGGTCCTATCTGCTTGTTCACTAGCCCAGCATCTTCCATACAGGATGGCTGAACATGTGTATTAATTGAATGAATGAATGAGTGAGTGAATAACTGAGACCGCTGGCTGAGTTGAGGGAGGTGAAGTTTGCCATCACGTCTTTAAATGTGCATTGAATGACTTGGGAGACAAAAGGAAGGACTTAGAATGGTTTAATGAGTTCGCTGTTTAGTGAGTTTGGTTGTTGAATCACTTCCCAAGAGGCCTTTCAAGGAGGAAATGAGAGCTCTGTTCCAAGGCAGGGCTGATGGCAGCTAAGGTTAGGAACATAAGCAAACCCTTTACAGCCCCTTACAGCCCTCGGCTCGAGTCTCTGGCAAGCCTCCTACTCCTCTATTTAGAGGGCACAGCTGGAGAGGCTTTCTCATCCACACTACCCTCCACCTCGGGACACTGATGGAGAAACAGCCCATGCTTACTTGCCATTGCACCAAGCTCTTCCAAACATTCCAAGTACAGACACCTATGAGCAAAGCTACAGAATGGAGACCCTTCTCACCAGAGGCTCCTCGTCAGCACGACAGGCTGTGATGATGAGCTGGTGGCGACCTTCTCGATTCTCCCAAGGGTGGTCCAACGCCAGCCCAGACGGGCCCGGGAGAGGTTCCCCAGGGCCCGACCGGGGGCACCGTGCCTAAAGCTCTTACAGAGCCCCAGCTAAGAACCAGCCATCCTGAAGCAGGCGCTAGTTTAAAGGTGGTATTACATGTCAGAGTCCAGGGAGCCCAAAAATGGCATCACAGGCTTGTCAAATTATTAAAGGCTTTTATTTCAATTACACAATAACACTTGCATTTGCCTCAAATTTTATTGAGGTTTTGGTCTCTTTGCACTCAATTGTATCTTGTAACAGTAGTATAACTCACGTAAACTCATGGTGTCAGCAACTTTCACAAGGTACATTCCATTGGGAGTTTAATATTTTACAAATTTTTAAAACATGTTCCTTTATATAGAAAATATATGTTTCCTTCAGGCAGATCAAAACAAGAATTTTCCAATAACAATACACTGAAAAGCAATAAATGAAAAAATTTATACCAAAATACCAAAAGTGATCCAACTATTTAAAAAGACCTATTATAGTCTAATTAGCAGCTTGCACAAGAACAGTGACCTTTTGGATTGCTCCTCTGAATACTAATTAGACAGTCCAACAGAAAGAGAAGTAATTTTAAAGTAAAAAAAAAATAAAAATCAATTTTAAAAACAACTCTCCCTGCAAAAATATTGCAATAGGAAATGCAATTTCATCACATCTTTTCCAGAAAATAAAATGCTTTTAGAATCTTTGTAGAAAATTAATTTGGTACATAATCAGCATGAAGGGAAATGAAAATCTCTCGTAGAATAAAATTCAGGTATCAATCAACAATGAGATTCAAAAGCATTGGTGTGAGACAGAATACTTACATGAGCTAAGGGCAAACCTGATCTCCCAATTGCTTTGAGACAGTTATTCCTTGTCCCTAAAATGATTAATTATTGTCCTAAGGTGCAATTCTTATCACTCAGTGACCTATGTGCTCTTTGGCCATTTGCATCCCTTAAATTCCATACAGGTTATAATACACAAATTAAAATCAAATATGAAAGTACATATATTTGAATGAGAAAAATTTAAACATCAATGATACTCATTTAAAAAAAACCCTCAAAATGCCATTTGGTCACCTCAGTTAGATGTTGATATATTTGGCCAAGAATATCCACACATTCACATCGACCTGAGGCAAATGTTCAGTATTTTGATTTTGATTTTAAGCAGGAACAGAAACAGATTACACTGTCTGATAGTACTGGAATGCTCTCAGTTAGAACCTACACTTAGAGCAAATGTGTCTTTCTTTCTCATCTGGGTGATGGCCTTAATGATTAAATAGAGATCTACCGGTAAGTCTGTAACTTAGAGTCGTTGGTAGCTTGGTTGTTGATGGTCATACAGTGCATCCATAGCAGTCTAGAACCTTGCACGAATATCGCCAGCGGAGATAAAAGACAAGAGTGTCCACTCGCTGTGCCACCATACAAGCCTGCGTCCCTCCTGTCCTCGGCCTCGCTTTACGACAAGGCGCAGTCTTCTTTGCTTTGGCCCGTCTCACTTCTACTTGTTGCATCTTCTTTGTTTCCTGACTCCAGGTGCCCACATGCTCCTGCTGGTGCTGAAGAGTCGGCATTTTCTAGACTAATGTTATCCAAAGCCTCCTGGGCTGTCTGACCTGGACACTGTGTCGTCGCACATTTCTCTCTACTTCCTACCGGGGAGCCATCACTCATTTCCCGTGAGGGACTCTGAGTTGTGAGCAGGAAGCCGCTGCTGCGTGTGTCTTCGGTCTCCAGTTCTGGAGGACTGCTTTGGCCGGCACCTTTTTCAGTGTCATCTCTTACGCCATCATCCCATTCTTTATCGGCAGCATTAGTGCCTGGTGACGGAATGGCATCATCTTCAAAATCTAATGTGTCTCCATTGGCTAGTACTTTCTCTACCTTAGTTTCCCCATCTAACTCAACGTCAGGGTTTTCTGGACAATTAACCTTTTCACTGATTCCTGCTACAATGTCCTGGTTCGGGTTTTCAGCTAGCTCATTCTGAGCTTCTGCTGCTGGCTTCGTGTCAGTGAATGTGACCTGCTCTTCTCCCTTAACTTCACTTAGACCTGCCTTCTGAAATATTAACTCTTTCTTAACGTCTTTAAGGGTTTCTGCAGGGGCTGGTGACTTTTTCTTCTTGTTTTTCCTTTTCTTGTTCTTTGCCTTCTTCTGCGAGGAATCCAGCGCCTCTCCCTGCGGGTCACGCTTTCCTTCCCCGGGATCTCTGGGATCTAGGGGTTCACTCTCAGGATCCACCATCCTTGTACCTCTTGCTTCCGGCTGGTCGCTCAGGGCTGTAGGAGAACAAGGAATGGTTTGGACTTCGGTCTGGCTTGGTCTCTCACCCATTAATTCTGTTTCTCCGTCCTCTTCTTCGTTGCTGTCCCTTGGCATCAGGGCCTCCATGGGCTCGGCAACATCCTGATTGGCGAGTTCCTTCTCTGAACTGCGTGCTGTGCTTGGGGCTGGTTCTTCAGGGACATCTAACCCAAGCTGTCCATCATGACTCGCTGGGCCGTCACTACACCCTGGAGGACTTGGGGCCCTTGTGCCCACTTGTTCCCCAACTTCAGCTACCCCTGCCTCCACCCCACTATCTGTGGGGCTCCAGCTTGGCTCCCCAGGGCTTACCCTTTCAACTTCTGATAGCTGCAAAGGGACAGATTCCTGACTTGTACTAACCTCTCCCAAGCTGGTTTTAAAATCCTCTTGTTTATCTTTTTCCTGCCTTTCTGCAGATTCTTTACTTTCATTTTCGACATCCGAGTCATTACAACTGCCCCGCCCAGGCACAGGTCCTGGGATTTCACTCTCGGAATGGCTGGCACGTCTGGGTTGCTCAAGGGAAGCCCCAGGCCTATCCCCTGGCATGCTCCCGACAGGGTCTGACTCAGTCTGCTCTGTGTTGTGAAGGAAAGACGAGTTCTCTAGGACGTGGCTTTCAACCTGTTTCTCACACTGAGCGTTTGCTAATGTCCCTGGGGATGGGACACTGTCTTCAGAGGTTTTCTGGTCCTCGGTATTTTCACCAGGAGGTGATAGCTCTACGTCCACACAATCCTTTCCTGTGTCCTCTTTGTGCTGTTCTGGCTCAGTATTCTGCAAGATTTCTCTTTTCCCCACATTCTCCATAATTTCACTTTTCACCTCCACTTCATTGGCTCTTCCTAAAAGACCATTGAGAAAATTGAAGGGACCACGTGATGTGGCAACCAGTTAATACAGCTTAAAATGCAAACACATGTAATACCCCCCGACCCCCAATCCTAAAGAGAAAGAGCAACGAGGAATCACACGGAACAGAGCCTCTGCCAGTTCTGTGCGGCAAAGCAGCGATGGCATTAGTCAGTGTTTGCTCAGCAAAGGCCACTGACACCATCTGAAAGGCAAGAGCACTTCCTGGTGCCCCCTTGCGTGAACTGATGTCTAAAGGTGACGTTTAATTTCAACAAATAGGATCAGGCAGCAAAACAACCCAAAATGATGAGGTCTGAGGACAGACTTCGGGTTCATTTCCCCCCTTTCCACTTCTCTAAGCACATCTTCACTACTCAGACTTTCTCAGCTACCAAACTGCCCTGCGTATCCCACAGCCCTAAAAGGGACTTTCAAGTGATTTTTTAAGGGACCATTCAGTTCACTTTAAGAAACTCAGCCTCAAGGTCAACTATCAAGGGAGACAGTTTCAAAACAGCTCACATGAGGTCAAAAGAAATCCACCTTCTGCCACCCAATCACCGTCTTCCCGAGGAACACCCTGTGCCTGAACTTTGTTCCATGCCCTAAGGGGGCAGGAAGAGACTTCCGCAGGAGGCAAAAGCCTCAGCCCGAGACAGCCACTCAATTAGATGATAAATTACTTATCAATTAAAGAACATCTTACTGCCTTGGAATAGAGTTATACTGGAATTCTCCAATAAATCCCAGCATATTAGAAGGAGTGCTGCCCCAAGTCAAAGCTTGATGAGCTCATCATCCAGGGGGCTTGACGCTAGGGGTACTGATCCCAGGAAGAACGGGCAGATGGTTAGATCTTTTACTTAGAGTTACTTTTCCTTCACCCTTTAAAGTTTCTATTATTGCCTAGGTCCTCAATGTATATCTTAAGTTAATGAAATCATATACACATATAAATTAAAAATAAGCATATATATTAGAAGTTCTCCCAGTTTTTTACTGATAAGGATACGTGATTAAAAAACATGTTTCGAGATGACTTTCAAAAACTAGTATGTCTGGTTCTTTCAGCATTTCCCGAGTGGTTATCAGGGATTTATAAAACGGATATTTGGACAAGAGCTGCACAATCAAGTTCCTAGCTGCTCAGGTACGCTGATATGGAGGGAAGGGGGAAATTAATCCGTTTCAACAATGTTTACACAATTAAAAAAGCTGTATTTCTTGAATAATATAAAGATAATGGGTATCTACCTGGGAAACAAGTCTCTGAGAATCTGGGGCTTACAGGTTTCTACATTTCCATAAATAAGAAGAAGTAAGAGGAGAGCTTCTCAATCAAAATTAAAATCATGGGCCCTGACCTTATTCCAGCCTCAGTTTACAAAAGCTGCAATGCAACTGGTAACCCGTGATGAGCAAGGCCTGCTTTGAGGGATGCAACTTCAGGATTCACACTGGAATCTAGGGGTTCGTCCCAAAGCCAAATACTATGATAAATATTTTTCAGAAGAGCATTCGTCAGTGAATTTTTGCAGGTAATTGCAACTTGGATAAAATACTTCTGCAATTGATTGGCTCCCCCAACTTATATTCTTTCAAAAGCAAAAATGTTAAATTCAAAGGAATATCACCTCTGACCGAGGCAGGTATGCCCAGAGGCAGGTACTTCCAGGCCCTCGTTGGAAAGCAGCCTGGTCAGTGCTGGTCACAGTCCCCACCAAGTGCTCCCGCCCATCTCGAGTCGGAGCTTTAGGACAGGTGCCAACAAGTGCTTCCTAGTGCCCGCAGGCGCCCCGTGCCCTCGGCACGCATAGCGGTGCTCGAGAGGTGCCTGTGCCAGCTCCTGGCTAGGGTACCTGGCATGCTCGACAGCCTCGACTATTCTGAGCGTTTCATAGTTCTGTAACAGAATAAGCTGGAAAACCATACTTGGTATATAACGGAGGAGAACCAAACAGTTACTGTCAAAATCATCACTTAATTTTGAGACCAGTTTCTCTGCATCCACAGCCTCGCTTGACAGCTCTGAGAAGCAAAAGAAAGGTGTGTTTAAGCCATCAGTGGTGAGCGCTGAACAGAGAGGCATGCCAGACAACATGGGTGGGCGGCCACGCCAACTGGCAAGGAGACTTCCATGGGGACAGAACACATGGCATGCTGTGTGGCTGTTAATTGATCAGTGGTGATTACTTCTGTTCTGATGATGCATGGGGGGTGAACCAGTACTGACTGGAAAGATGGAAGGACCCCGAGGAAAACACTTACCTAGAGTCCCGTCTCCCGTCGACTTGAGGGCGTTGAGCTCTTCTTTTGTCATCTTGGTAAAACCTTGGTATCCAACATTATTTAGAGCGTCTGAAGTCTCGCCATTGGTAGCTACTTCTGCACTTAGGATTATTCCATGTTTCTGGGAATAAAGGCAGGCTCGTTGTAGTATTTACTGAGTGACGTTAGGTCAAATTCTATTTCATTAATAATCATAAGAATGGTTTCTCCTGAAGTAGAGGACAATGCTATAGAGACTGGAATGGAAGCAGCACTGTCTGAGGGGCCTTGCTCCGAAGGCTATGTTTTTCTCCCACGTTCCATTCCATGTCTTAACTCAGTGGTGGCGAGGTACTTTCAGGTGCAGTTTTTAACTAGAAGCAATGGCCTGTTCACTGCCACAAGTGGAGCATTCAGCAAGTCACTGCCAAGCGGCCTTCAATCCTGAAGCCATGTTACATTCTTTTCAGAGAGAGACTGAGATGAAGAAGGAAGCATGGAGGTGGTCGGAAAGGAATGAACGTTCCCATGTTAGAGGAGGAGGGGAGGTGGTGCTGGCTCCACAGTGAAACCGCGCACAAGCGCCTCCACCTCCCAACTCCCGGGCCGCGCCCGCTGGCTGCGCGTGCAGAGGAGCCCCCAGCCCCGAGCTGGCAGCCTTGGTGGGGGGCATCTTAGACAGCTCAGGAGCACCCCAGGCAAGGCAGCACAGGGCAGGGCTGGGGGCTTCCCAAGAACCCCCGTTCAAGAGAATGAGTCTGCTGCTCTGGCTTTGACCCTCAACACAAGCAGTGGACACTGGTGTGTTTCTCATTTGCTCTTCCGGGGTTTTCCTGTGGCCAGGCCCCCTCCCCCATGCCTCCGGCATGCTCCATCCAGCCAGCAGCTGGAGACCCCCTGACGTGGCCCCAACCAGGACGTGGGATTTCTCTCCAACAACCTGGCACGTCTCAGTCTAACTAGCCCAGCCCACTTACCCAAGACACTGTTTAGCTACAGAAATCCTTAAATTTCAGGCTGTACTATAAAAATAAATTTGCTAAGTTTCAGAAATTTCCTGGAGAACTTACTAATGCATAGGAAACAAAATCTAGATACTATACTTAAAAACACCCTGGAAATCAGGGCTGCTCTCAAGATGAGCGATATATGTAAACATCTGAAGGTCATGGGCAGAGCCCACGGAATCTACCTTTACTTTACAAATCTCTGCAGTCTCAGTTAACCTAAGATCTGGCTCAACTAAAAGAATTAAAATCAAAGACGCAAAATTAATTAATGCCAGTACACACATATTCACTCTTGAGAATCCCAGAATTTGCTGGTGTCACCTGGACTTTTTAAAAATGTCCTTTAGCTTCATACCTTCAGCTCCTCTTTCAGCATGGCTACTTCTTCTCTAAGGTCGTCTCGTTCACTCCTTATGGAATCAAAGAACACTTTCTGCCTCTCTAACGCCTGAGTGTGCAGCGGAGCAAAGAGAGAGAAGGGTTGCACAGGTAAGCAGGTAACTTACGAAGCAGGAATAGGTTCGAAGCAGGCAGCACTATGGAAAGCAGTAACTGAGGTAAGGTGTTAGAGCAGCCTTAAACATTCAGAGACAATGAAAGCATGAAACTTTACATTTAGTCTTGGCAAGCCAAGAAAATTACTGTTCAGGCTCCCTGGAAGATACTAACAGTCTGAAGCACCGGCTCACAGCACAAGGCTCTGGGCACTGCCTTATCTGCAGCGTTTTCTAGCTTAGTCTGTGGTTTTGCAGCATTGGGTTAGAGAACGGACAGGAGTGCTGCACCCAAATAAATGCGGGATAAAGAAAGACGGGGCAAGAAATGCTGAAAAACTCTCAAATGACAACCGTTTTCTGCCATTAGGATATTTTTCTACGTTGATTCTTATCTTTTGTGGTCACAGACAAACATAAAGTGACCTTAAAGCAAAAACACACATTCGAATCCTAGATAGGTCGGTGAGCACATCAAGGTGAAAACAGGGGCAGCTTCGAGACACAGAAGCACTGGGGATGTGCTCACCCCTCTGGAGGTCTTTCTCAGATGCTAGGTGTTGTGTGTGTGTGTGTATGTGGGGGGGTCTCTATTTTCTGGGGGCTCCTGTTTTCCTGTCCTTCAGTTCCTAAATGCAGCGGCTTTCCCCTTTTCCTGGCATGGAGGGCGAGGGGGCTGAGTGGGTAGATTTCAAGGTGGGAATATGGTGCCTGCCACCCCCCTGCAGCATCCTCAAACCCTCGGTGAAAATCCACAGCCACCCCTGGCGGGATACCAATGAGGCTGCACGCATCACGTTCAGACCTGTCACCGAGCGCCTTGCTCACGCCACGCACTTCCAGGTGCCACTGACCCACTCACAGAGCAGCCAGAGGCCTCGGTTAACATCCGGTGAAACGAGAACCTGCTCATCCAAATTCAACTTCACACTGAGTTAAAGCCAGTTTGGGCAAGTGTGTGCGTTTGTTACGTTGCTGATTTTGCGTCACGTGGGGGTTGCGTGCATACTCAGACAAGCTTGTTGCAAACCACATTTGCTACAGACTGCTCATACGAAGAAAATTTCAAAGACGGGAGAGTCCTACCCCTATCTTTTTGTCTTTCCACTCTATTGTTTCCTGAAGGTCAGAAATCTCCCTGATATAACTCGCCTGTTTCTGCTGTAGCTGTCGGATTTCCTGAGGAAGAGGAACAGACAGGAAGAAAGCAGATATAGGGTTAAACAGGAAGAAAAGCCACGCTGCTCGATAATCGATTATCGATACTCGATGGCTGGAGAGCTCCCCACGTGACTGCAGCCACGAGCGGTGGTCCGGAGGCACCAGCACCACTGTGACCCAGCAGCCCTGAATTCTCCGGCAGCATTCTAGGATTTTTTTCTTTGTTCTACTCCCCCGCTTGAAGAAATGCAGAAAGAAACGACCTGCTTGGGTGAACCTCTCACTTAAACAAAGCACCTGAAGTCCTGACTAAGTTAATAAACACGCACACACACACACCCCTCTTGCATTAGTCTATGGCTGCTGTAACTAAGTGGTTTAAACAACACACGTGTCTTCTCTTAGAGTTCCGGAAGCCCGAGGACTAAACTGAAGGTGTCGGCAGGGCTGCATTCCCCTCCCGGGGCCTCGCCGTTTTCAGCTTCCAGAGGCCTCCTGCGCTCCTCGGCCCGTGGCCCCATCACACACCCCAGCCTCCGCTTCCGCTGCCACGTCTCTGCGCCCGCCTCTGGCCCTCCTGCCTCCCCTTGCAAGGGCCCTGCCTATGCTCCAGAATAATCTTCCCATCTCAAGGTGCTTGCCAATCACATCGGCAAGTCCCTTTTGCTGGGTCAGGTCCCAGAGTCGCAGCTTCCAGGGATCTGGACCTCTTTGAGGGGCCACTGATCTGTCTACCCCACCTCCCAAACAGGAAACCACCGGAGAATGGGGCCTTCGCTAATGAAAGCGACCGTTTCCTTGAGCGAGGCTCGGAGCATCAGCCTACGCTGTGGATTTTTGAGAAACAAGTAACATCAGTAAAGAATCAACACGATGCTCGAAAGTTAGGGTAAAGGAAAAACAGGAAAAAGTCACCTACTTCCAGCATTTCTTCTCTTTGCTTCAGAGCCTCTTTCACTTCAGCAAACTGAAACTGCAGTATACTGTGGGCGTGTTTTTCCCTTTCGAATTCCTGGAGGGAGGAAAACGGCACTGAAGTCCCAGTAGGGTTGCCTGGGTATGCCATTCGCGTTCCTGTTCCCAGGATTTACAGCTTCCTTGCAACAAATTACCCATTACTATGGCCTCACAAATTTCAAGGCGTTTTTAACACCACGAACCCATTTCTTACCCTAGGCCGAGACCCCTCCCCAAGGCGCCCGCCGCAGCGCACAGGCTGGGCTGAGCTTCGCAAAGGGCTCGTGATAAAATTATCCCCGCTTCTGGAATACGACAAGGCATCTGGCGTGTTTACCCCTTTACTAGTGGATGGCCAATGCCGTACCCCAGGGTCCCCGCTCAACTGACAGAACAGGAAAGGTAGGGGGGAGCAAGGACAGAGCCTGCCGGCACAAAGCCGCCCCCCAGGACTCGGCAAGGTGGCTTTTCTGCTCCACAGCGCCGTCCCCAGTGACGGTCTGGTGCCTAGCGGTCAACAGCCAACAGCTTAGGGGGCAGAAGGGCCCACCTTCCCTTGCTCTGTCAGGTGGCTTATGTTATGTTGGCCAGAGCTTCCGCTCACCTACTTTCTGAAGCCCTGGGGGTGACCGGTACCCCCAAGCTTATGATAAAGGCCTTCCTGCTGGGCTCTGCCTGGCCCCTGGGCTTAAGCCCCCAACTCCCACCATGGGACAGCATTCCAGAACCCCTGGCTGCTCGGGAATCAGATTAGGGGGTGCTGGCTCCACTTGCCGCCTAAATGATGACACTGCAGGAGTATCAGAATGCATTCCAATGCCCTCCCACCCAATGGGGCCCTCCACTCCAACATGCCACAAGGCCCAAGGAAAAGTCTCCTCGCCTTATCAGAGTTCAGCTCTCAGGAACTTCATGCGTAACATTTTTCTTTAGTTTCTAATTCAATTCTAGAGCAGCCAGAAAAGGAGGCCTTTAACTTGTCAAAGGTATCTGTGTGACTCACCCATGGGATTTAGAGAAAACAGTCAATTTTAAAAACACATAAAAAAAGAGAACTACACTCACATACTCACAAATTAAATTTTCTGTCGAGTCCCAGCATCTCTAAAAAATTGGACAACGTTCCAGGGTTTGCTAAACCAACTAATTCCTTTAAAATCTAAAAACAAGTAGTTCTTGCTCACAATTTCAGAAAGAACATGTAAGCCCAGCCCTTACCGAAGCAGTCTATTCTCCCTAATTTCAATGTATATTCCTGCTTTATCACAAGCTGATATCACAAATTAACAACAAATTAATCGCAGTGGTTCTTAAACAAAGCTCAAATTAGAGTCCACCCCCTGTGAGCTTAATGAAGGCATTCTGATTCTTAAACGGAATAACTGTGTGTCTTTTACCACTGGGCAAAAATAAGTAAACATAATTTTCCTAAAATTCTTTGGTACTTGTAACCATTGCTCTATGGTGTTAGATAAAATAAAAAGTAGGAAGTGTACATTAACAGGGAAGTTTTGAACCAGCCAATTTGTGGCTTATCCAAAGTGGGTGGTTCTTTCATAGGCATGTTTCTTCATGGCGGTGATTTTTTTTTTTTTTTTTTTTTTAGGAGGTACCAGGATTGAACCTGGGACCTCGTACATGGAAAGCAGGTGCTCAACCACTGAGCTACATCTGCTCCCCAGTGATGATTTTACATTACATGGTAAAATATTCATTTTTCACCTAGTAAAATTGTCTCTAGGTTACATGTTGAAATTATGCACATCGATATTTCAAGCCCTTCAGCCAAGAGCATGGCATTCTTGTCCTCTGACATTTGGGCTTCCTGGACCAGGTGAACAGCCACTACAGCTCACTTTGTTTTTCTCTTCATACTGCCTCCTGGATTCAGCCAGCTGCTCCTCAAGCTCCAGCAACATGTCCTTCAGGGTGTCGACTTGGTACATGAAGTTGGTCTTCTCGTTGTCTAGCTGTGCATTGGAAACCATAGCCTTCTTGTACTTCTCTTCAACTTCTGCTAGTGAGTCCTGCAGAAACCAGGTCATATATTTGAAATTGCAGTAAGAAAGCAAAAACAAAGGTTAGTTCATTGTTGTTTTTTTTCAAACTCAGCCCTAAAGGTAGACTTTTTTTTTTAATATAGCAAATCAGAATAAGAAACACATGGCAATTTCATATGCGCAGAAATCTCTCCTTTTCAGTTTGATCAAATTCTCATCACTTGGAAAATTAGTTATTAGCTGTGATTAGGGATGAAAGCGATTTTTATCCTCATTAGAGCGAAGGATATGCACGGGTTGGATAGGGTTTTGGGTACAGGGGCTGGAGAGTCACTGAGCCTTAAGGAGAATGGCAGGTACCACCCTACAGAATGGCAGAATATCCTGTGATTCAGGGGCCAGAGGAGCTTCTCATGTGAGTGGGGCAGAGCTGTTCAACAGGTTTCTGAAATAATCACACAAGCCGCGTGATCAGGAACTGGAGAAGAGCCAGCAGGTGACGGCTGGCACAACTCAATCGTTGCCAACAGCTACCTACGGTCACCCCTGCTTTGGCATACGAACCAGGAAAGGATTAAGTGGTAATTTCAGATTTCTGACCCGTAGGAAAACTAAACAAGCGACACAGGTCTCACTGGGAATGTGCTTTGAAAGGAGGCCTGCAAAATGACCTTGGGCTCCTCCTGGCTAACATTTAGATCCAGAATACGGGCTGGGGAAGCAGACCCCAGCAGAGCCGAGGGCCCAGATTCTCCAGGGCGCAGAGCTAAGGAAGCGGTGAGCACCGCCGGCCCGGCGAGCCCGCTGCTGCACGAGGCCCCCCGCAGCGCTGCCGGCTCGCCCTGCGCTTCCAGGCGAGAAGAAGGGGTCTAGGCGGGGCCAGAGGCTCCATTTTCACATGAGCTGAAAGCCAGAGTTTGTAATTTTTCCCCCTTTAAGGGGAAGTGGAAAACACAAAAATGATTAATTATGTGATTTCGGCCCGTCTCTGTTGGTGGCCACCCTGACACTGATTTCTGACTATCTTCTAGGTACTTTCTGGGGAGCCAAAAAGAAAGGAGGGGATTTCTAGATCAGCGACCTGCCCTCAGCTGCCCAGCGGACACAGAGACGTGATCACTGAACACACACCTCACCTCCAGGCCCCTGGCAACTACATTTCCTGGTTGGCACAATGAAGAAACTGCACATTCTAAAAGTAGCGTGTACAGACTCAGATAAATCAAGATGATGTGCGTTCAGATGTCACTTCAATTAGTACAGTTTTACAGCCTGCACAGAATGGGGATGTTTCAAATGCAGGGCATGTCAGAAGTGCCTTACTGGCACATAGCAAGTATCTTGGGAATCCAATAAAGTAAAGTATTGTTTTATGTAACAACAGAGAGGGGAGGAAACAAAAACCCTTGTTTCTAGTGTCTGGTGGGGAGATGAGAAACTGTTCTTGAGCCCAGGGTGGGGTAGGGGTGGTTTGAGTCCAACACATGCATGAGGAAACAGATTAGTGTCCTTTTTCTATTAGGAATGACAGTGCTCGAGTCTTGGTACAGAAGTGCATTTGGGAACATGGAGAGCACACACAGACGACACACAGGCACTGCCACCAGGAGCCTCCTTAGAGCAAGGCATGCGCTTGGCTTTCTCGTTTCTGATTTTTTTTTTTTTTGAGTCAAGCCAGGTTAACACGACGAGCCCACACTTCCATGAACTGGTACCTTCAGCTCTTTCAATCCCTGCATGTATTTGCCTTCTACATCCTGAATCTGGTCCTTTAACTCACTGAGTTCCTGAGGGAAATGGCAAAATAGGCAGGTCATGTCAAGGGAAAAAACCAACCAAGATCACAAAAAAGAGAGGCTAGTCCCCAAGTCTTACACGTCTGGGTAGTTTCTCTTATTTGGGTAGTCTGAATACTAATTTTCATTTTCTCTTTTTACATGTTAAGGGAAAATAAATTTCAGTACTACAAATACTGAAATTTAGGTGTATCTAATATCTTTTTACACAATTTTATAAAAAAGGCAAAATAGCTTCTGAAAATGGCACAAGTTATTTAACACATACTTGATAATGCATTCAAGCACTCTATGCTGGGTGCGGTAAGATGCTAGAGAAAAAACTCAGCATGACTTTGACTCTGCGTTTCCAGGGTTCTGAGTCTCTACTTGGTCTGTCTTGTTCATGACCAAATCCCTGCTGCCTTGGAGAATGCTGGCATGTCCTTGTCAGGCCATTGTTTGGGGCTCACAACCTACGAGCGGAGACGAACTATGACTGCAACGAGCTCTCCTTCAAAGAAGCCAGGGGTGACAGAGAGCTGCAGGAGCCAGGGACGGCTCTCGGGACACTGCAGGGCGGCATTCGGCTACGCAGTCAAAACACTGCTCTTCTGGCTTCATATCCTCACAAAACTTGGGAGTTGGAAGGCATCTTGAAGGTATTGCGTGATGCTCAGATCTGTCTCCCCTGGCAAATGGCCGTCCAGCCTTTCAGGCACCACCGGTGGCAGCCTGTCCCCTTTTCTGCCCGCTTTAATTACTAGAAAGCTCTCCCCTAAGTGAAGCCAGATCCCATCCATTACGTTCCTCCCTCTGACCCTGGTTCAGCCCTCTGGAGGACAGAAGGTTCTAGCAGTTGACCTTCTTCCCTTTCTCAGGTGCAATGTCCCTACTTACTTTCCCCAAGACTTCTGCATTTTTCCCTCACACACTGAGAATGGTGCCGCATCCCTGGCCCCATAGTGGGTGCCAAGGGGATGAGAGAGAATATCTACATTCTAGAGGGAGGAAATCATTAAACTACGATATGATGGGGGCTACTAAAGGCCCATTGCAAATAGAAAGGAAAGGCCGCTCCGAGGGCGAGGCAGCGAGAAGCTGCTTGGCGTGGTCCGGGAACAGTAAGCCGTGTGGGGCCCAACACATCCCCACCCTGCAGCCTGGTGCCTGTGCCCGAGCGAGTCAACACAACGTGGTGGGTGTGCTCCAAAGGCACGTCCGGGGAGCAGAGGGAGCACAGAGGGGGCAGGCACACCGTCCGCCCAGGTGGGGTGGGGGGAGCCCAGGAGACAGCACCTGAGCCGGGTCTCGCCTTCCCAGGACGCCAGGTCTGTGGCAGGTAGGTGAGTAGGACCGAGAAGGAAGATCCAGAATTTTAAGAATGAAAGAGTGTTTTAAAACTTGAAGACAAATTCTCATAAGAGGCCCTTTTAAATCAAAAGGTAGTAAAGAGATTCTCACCTTAATTTCCCTCATCGATGCCTCGGTGTCCATGGAGATGGAGGTGTCCCCACTGTCTCTCCGGGAGGACATTCCACCCAGCGAGGCGAGTGTGGCTGCAGACAAGCTGGGCATGTTACGAGACCCCTGGAGATTGTGAGGGATGCACATAGAGCCAAAATCACTTACAAGCTTAAGATTACATTTTCTTACTTTAATTCAGCTTCCAAATCGGAAAACTTCCAACGGGCTGGCGGTGAGCAATAGAGAGGTTCACTTTGAGGTACCCCATGGGTGGGAATCTGTCTGGATTCCGCCATAAACACCTCCACTGTTCTGCAGGATTTATGTAAAAACTGGAAACGACTCCCAGGGGACCCCCCAAGGGGCTGGTCCAGTGCTCACTGACTGGTGGGCATTTTATTAAAGAGCAAGCCACAGATTTTCTTGTTAATGCCATCCACACATCCTTACGGGTCTCTTAGGCTTATGAATGACAGAATGCAACAGCTTACAGAAAACCCATACCTTCTCAGTAAAATCTTTTTCTGGTTTCTCCTCAACCTGTAGAGGAAAATGGGCAAATATTAAATACTTAAAAGCATTTAGTGGAGAATCTGGATTTGGGGGTAAGACACTAATCAATTGAAAGCATTCGCTATTTTGGTATTTTGTAAAACGGCTTTGCCAAGGAGACATCTCAACACGCTTGGCCTGGTACCACGGCGCTGAGACGTGAGCTCAGCGAGCCAGGATGAGCTAAGTTGTACCGGCCGGCCAACCTCTGCGACTTCCACAAGAGCACAGCCACGTCTAAACAGAATCTGCACTTTGTAGATTTCTTTCAGTTCTGAGTGTAGGTCTCCGTGTAGAGCCATGGCCAGTGCCAAGCTTGTTTATGAGCCACAGTTACTATGATTAGAAACCAAGATTGGTGCCGAGGTTCCGGGGATGGAAGATGCAACTGCCAAACAGATTTCATTTCTCCTATACCTAAGCTTTGTCTCCAGAGAAAGATAAAGCAGGTGAAGCAATTACAGCTGTTTCCCACTCCTTCTGACAAGTGACCACGCCTATGTGAAAATTCTGGTCTAAACATCTCGGGAGAGGTGTTCAGATATGGCGAGCAGGTTGGGGAGAAGGTGGAGGAGAATCCTGCCAGGTTAAAAGGTCTGCGGCTGTTCGGGTCTCCCCATCCTTCCGTCTGGACCTCTCTGAAGCTCCTCTCCTTTTCCTCAGGTGGGACGGGCCCAGGGGGCCGGCGAGACCCCTGGACCTGAGAGTGTCTTGGGGACCACACGGCAGAGGCTGGCACTGCTGCTCCTTCCCCCTCTGGCCAGGAGCCCGCAAAGGGCCAACTTTCTTTTTCTTTTCTTTTGCTTTTTTTTCTAGCACACCGAGGGCCTCTTTCCAGAAGCCCACCGGGAGGGCCACAGAGGACTGGAAGCCGCCAGGCTCAGTTGTGTCTCCAGACTCCCCAGGAGCCGACAATCAATCAGCTTTCTCCGCATGACGTCCCCAACCCCACTTCCTGGAGCTCAGGAGTTCTTAAACTTGTTCACCAGAGAACCAACTGGAGGAGCGCGTGGCACGAGCAGATCCCAGCTCCTGCTTGGCAGGTCTCAGAGGCGCAGCCCGCGCAGGCTTAGGCTGCGGACGGTCCAGGCCGTCGTCTGAAGAGTTCCGAGCCGGCTGCTCCCTGGGCCCCAGGGGAGCGGCTCGTGGCCATCAAAGGGCTCACGCCGAGGCCGCGCATGGGGGACTGGCCACAGCTCAGCATGTCGGCGCTGGCGCTTAACGCGTGGCCGGCCTCTGGGGGACGGCGGACTCCCAACGCCCACGTCCTGACGACCTACACGGGGCCTGCAGGGGGCCAGATGCCCTTTCCCCTCACCACCCAGCACACTGGCCTAATCAGGGAATCTGGGGCACTGAGGTGGCCTCTGATTGTTCCATCTTCTCGGCCTGGCAGAGCCCAGAGAGCCCTGGGTTGATATTCTGAGTTGAGCATGATTTTAGAATTTTCTAATTGGCTCTTCTTTCCACTTGGGAATTAAAATATTCCTGCTATATTTTTCACACTGAAATCTCAAATTACGAAGGCAAAGTGAACTGTCCAGTACCTAGTGTGCTGGAGAATCCATTCATTAAATCTCTGGGCCCAAAGGCTTAATTCCCTAGCAGAATACGTTAGTTTGATATGAAAATACGGAGGGTAATTGAATGACAAAGGGGAGAAGAAGATCCAGCTGAACGGGCTGTGGGGTAACTGCGAGAAGTCGGCTCCTCTTCCGCTCTGGGGTGTGACAGAGCTCTCTGGCTGCCCTCAAGCAACAGGGGGATATTGTGTATAAATAAAGGATATCTTTGCTCATAAAAGAAGGCCCCCACCCAAGGTATTTTGTGTTTCTTAAGAGAAAGATGAGAATATATTCCAGACCAAGAACCAGAGGTTTCCTGAGGGGCAGGGGTGAGATGATTGGCATTTGCCTTGAATTCATCTTTGTTCTGTGATGTTTTGCCTGTTACCACAAACATACATTCCTTTTGTAGTTTAAAAAACATTAAATAAGGATGAAAAAAACCGCAAAACAAAAAAACAACTACAACTGTGGCTTGCTCTTTTTACAGTTAATTAAAAAAGCCTTTGCTCTGAAGTACATCACAAGCTCAGAATATGAAAATCTGGGCTGTGCTCTTAAACAGAGACCACGCA
Source organism: Cabassous unicinctus (assembly GCA_029593785.1). Lineage (NCBI taxonomy): Eukaryota > Metazoa > Chordata > Mammalia > Cingulata > Chlamyphoridae > Cabassous > Cabassous unicinctus. The sequence goes on from JAQZBX010027265.1 coordinate 20,256, forward strand.
GAGGAAACAAGGCCTGAGAGAAAGCTTAACCGTGCTTGGTTACTGTCCCCTGCCTCCTCTCTAGGGCACTGGAGCACATGCCGTTTCGCTTGTTTTCCTAATTAAACAGGTACTTGTATTTGTTAGCAAAAGGCCTGGCAGCCTTCCTGCAACACAAGAAGTTACGCCCGGCGCGGCCCCGTGGCCCAGCCGCACCCGCCCTTCCACCAGCTTGTCTAGATGAGTGTACTTTCCAGGCTCACGTCTACACAGTGTCTGGTGAGGTTTAAAATACCAGCTTCTCCATACTGGGATCTGCTTGCCCTCTTTCCAGAGCCAGGATCCAGTATGTGGCCCTTGTCCGTGCACATGCAGAGACGCGAGGAGCGGGGCCAGGTACAGGAGAGGCGTTTTCCTCCAGGTGCTCCATCGCCCAGAGCCACCACTTCCCTGCGTGTCCCCCTCAAGAAACCACCTGCTCAGAAAACCCTCATTTTATGGGCACCTTTCCTTCCCATTTAAATGACCGCTGGATCTACCATTCAGATGGGATGTCTTTGGTTTCAAGTTCAATAATATTTACATTATCCTGTAAACCTATCCCGGAACTCGTGTAATGATAACTCAAGACCGATTTCCCATGTAGCTCTGGCCCCACCTCCTCATAAACCGAAAGCCACACCAACCTTGTTTTTTCCTAGTTAAATGGGCCAGAGATCCGAGTTCACCGATGGTCTCACGCATACAACGTGACCCCAGCCGCCCTGGACGCTGGAGCTGAGCCTTTCAGACTCGTGGCCGCTCCGTGGGCTTCCTGCAGGCTGAAGCCCTCTGCTCCTGTGCCCTCAGCTACGCCCCCGAGAGCAGGCGCAGAGCTGGGCCGGCTCACCGCTGGACCCCGCACTCAGCCGAGAACGTTCTAGGTGCTCAACCAACACTACAGAATGAATGACGACATCTGGCAGGAGATGGTAGACGTGCGGGAGAGGAATTCAGGAGAGAAGGAAAATGCAGCTCATCGCCAGAAGGGGGAGGACGAGGGTGAGGGGGCACGCCACGGCATCTCCCCCCGGGGATGCGCAGACAGCCGTTCTGCTTTCCCAAGGATGCCACGGTGCTGGGGGACCCAGGGGTGGGGGAAGCCAAGGTCTTCATCCTCTGTGGTCATCTCTGGACTCAGGATCTTTTTCTTCCTTCCTAAAGTGGGTGAGCGATCATTTCCCTCACTCTGTTTACTTTTGCTCTTTACCAAAGCCTCCCCCCGCTCCCAAGGGGGACACCGCCTCCTGCTCAACCTACATGAGTCACACTCAGCTGTGCCTCTGCCTTTCAAAGCCAGACAGGGCTTCCTGTCAAGTTTCTAGGGCTGTCCCCTGCCCTGGACAGATCCCTGGCCTCATAATTCCTTCCCAAAGAGACACCCACCCTCTGCCCTCATTTGTGCTGCCCCCTGGGCATCTCAGGCCCCTGCCAGGAGGAGACACACTCGCAGCGTTTTGCTTTTCGCTTTTGGATTTGTTTGTAAAGCGTAACCGACCTTCCCACCCATCAGGTGAGGAAAATGAGGCTCAGGGAGAGCCTGGCCTCTCACCTCCCTCCTGCCCCGGCCCCTCCCAGGCCCCTGTGGCTGCAGCCTCCACATGGCCTCTGCCTGGGCACTGCTGGCTGCCAGGGGCCTCCTGACCCCTGACCCCCAAGCAGAAGGACTGGGCGTCGCAGCAAAACTCTCCCCGTCCCCTTCTGATTATTCTCGTTTGGCTTCTTTCCAAGCGACAGGCCCCAATGCCTCAACTGAAATGCTGTTTGCCTAACGAGCCCCCAGTGCAAACACCCACCCTCCTTCAGGGAGCACTCGGCGAGAGAAATGCTGCCGGTGCAGGTAAGGGCTGTGAGCCTCGCACCTGAAGGCCACGGGTGCCGCCCGCTTTCTCAGGCCTTTGGCCTTGACATAATCAAGGACACAGGTCAGGTAGCTTCAGTGAAGGACGCCTGCGTCCTCGAGGGAACTGCCAGAGTTCCCCGGACCCTGCAGAAGTGACCCTGCAGTCCTGACACTCACACAGACGAGGTTTCGTCAGCTCTGAGCTCCCGAGAGGAGGCCAGCCCGCCCCGCCCTGCAGCCCTCTGACCTCCGGTCACCACGTGTGCCACCAGCACATGGTCAGCCGGCCTTCGCGAAACAAGCAGCTGACTCAGGGACAGAAAAGAAATCAACCCGAATATCTGTTTGTAATGAACTGAAAACCAGCTCCGTCAAATATCTCATAGTTTCACCCGCACAGAGCTTTTAAGTCCACCATCCATTCAAAACTCAGTGTAAAACAACACGTACACATATTTACAAGTCTTTTCAGTTATAAACTCAGAGAATTACCAAAACAAACCAGCCAACCAACAAACAAACTCTAGAACCAGAAGGCAGGCTGAGAGTTCCTCTGCCCAGTGCTTTTTTCCCATGGTGGCACGTGGAGAAAATGTGGTGGCCCCTGGCCCGAGGCGGGAGGGAAGGAGGGGATCAGGGTCTGGGCACAAGGAGGGCACAGGTGGGACCTGCCCCTGCCCACTCAACGTCTCTCCCGGCCATTGTCAGCCCCCCCACCCCCTACCCCCAAAGGCCAAGCATGCCTGGCAGGACCCTATGGAAACCTCTGTCTACACTTTTGGTGACTCGGGAAGAAACACATAATCATGAGACTTACAGGATGGGAACTAGATAAGAGGACCCTCATTCTCTGAAGCAGAACCTGGCTCCTGCTGAGTGACAAACTGGAGGGTAGTTCTGTATTTTACGTAGCCTGAACCATCCGAGAACGAACGGGATAATGGGCAAATGGAGAAGGACTTAGAATGTGACGGCATTTGCAGGCTGACGCTTTATTTTAGAATTTGTGTGCAGTAAGAGATGCTTCAAATGAAGCATTCAAGTCCTTTAAATGCTGAATCTTAAGAACAGCACATCCACGCACGTGCCTACCGTCCCCCGTTGTAGTTTCCTGCCTCCCGCTATCTCTATGAACCGCTAACAGTCTCTTATGTGAACCTTGGCAGTGCAATCCTAGTAATCTCACTGGATAGAAATACTCTAAATTGGGCACCATTTTCCCCAATTCCATTTTTATTTAGACCTGAAATAAAGCAGGTGGGCACTTTGTGGCTTCATCCATTGGTGAGGCTTTCGGAAGTGGGGGTATATGCTTTTAATAAGTTGAGACGTCAAAGGCACGGAAAAGGGAAGTGGGAGGAAACCAGGAAGCCACACGGTGGCGAGAACGGGGGCAGACTCACCACCGGGCTGGCCCGCGCCGAGCTGGCCCTGGAGGAGGCGCGGGAGCTGGAGCTGAGGTGGCCGCTGGACTCCGAGGGCTGCGCACAGCGACACAGCACCAGGGCACGAAGGCAGAGAGGAAAGGACAGCGTCAGCACAGAGGCAAGACAGAGCCGGCCGGAAAAGTGCTGGTTAGCTGCAGAGATTAGCCACACGCGTTGCGGAAAGGAAAGAGGGGTTAGCACTGGGGGGCAGCTTCCCACCTGGAAAAGGCCACGCCTGTCCCCCGTGCAGATAAAAACACCCACCGAGAGTAAGACCTAATCGTAATACCAACGGACACAGAACTCATGGGAAGACACCAGCACACAAACGTTCAGCTTGGGCGTGGAGCCACGCGGCCCTCGTTTCCTACGCAGAATCTAACCTCAGGGATGTAAAACTAGCTGCTCTGGGGAATGAACTTGAGCTGCCTTCCTGCACAGAAACCTGAGGGTAAGGCAGGGCATGGCCTTTTAGCAATGGAACACGTTGCTTCTCTACCATCTTTGCAAACTGAATCGGGTAGGATTTTGAGTTAATATAAAATTACGTATTTTTTAAAGTGTCAGATTACCTTCCATCTGATTGTCTACAGGTATGTATCTATGTATGTATGTGTGTATGTACTTTCTACTTAAACCTTCTCTTTCCTGGTAAATGAAAACACCAGCATGGGGGTGGATGTGGCTCAAATGGTTGGGCATCCGTCTCCCATATGGAGGGACCTGGGTTCGATCCCCGGGACCTCCTGGTAAAAAAAAACCCAAAACACCAGCAATTCATTTATCTAGAAGCTACACCCGCTTCACTTTGATATGTATTCACCTTTGTTCTAGTCCTAGATAAGTTTTCATGTCATTAAAAAAAAAAATCTTATCTTCCATTTGAGCAAGGTGGCGGGGCAGGCTTTGTGCTCGATTTGGGGTCCCAGGTCTAGAGCAAGCTCCATTTCCTGAGGAACATGCTGTCAGAGAGCTGCACAGTCCCCCACGGCCAGCCCCCCCCATGGCAGGTCCCCCCCATGGCAGGCCCTTCCCCGTGGCAGACCACCCTGTGGCAGGTCCCCTCCCATGGCAGGTCCCCCGGTGGCAGATCCCCCCTGTGGCAGGCCCTTCCCCCTGGCAGACCCCCACGACCCACCACAGCCCTGTGCCAGGTGCTTGACGTCATCCCTGCTGGGCTCGCGGGCCCACTGGGGGACCTGCGGGCATTAGCCCCGATGGGACACCTGTGGGCTAGAAGGTGCTGGGGGTCTCTCCTCAATCACCTGGTCTTGCTGGAAGGCCTGATCCCGGGACAGAAGGGAACTTCCCCGAGGGTAAGTCTGCGTCTGTTTGCCACTGAATCCCCGGTGCCCAGATGAGGCACTCAAGAAATACTTATTGACCAGAGGAACAGCTTCAGCTTAAACTATAAACAGCCGTCAGACAGCTATGTTCAAAGCACTGAATGATTTTCAGGGCTGTGGTCAAGATGAGCAGGTCCCCAGGTCCTCCACCTGCTCTCACTTACATGCGAGATACCGAGCCAGCTGCAGAGGTCACGGCTGTGTATACGCCGTGTGCAAGACTTCACTGCACACAGTATCACGAGGAATTTACCAGCAGTACCAGCCTCGCCTGATACCTCCACTGTGCAAATTAAACATGCCTGATGTTAGCACTTGAGGCAGAAGAATTTCCCCCTGGGGTTTACTGAGCCTAGAGAGGAAAACACCATGCTGCAGACAAACCCTACACTCTTCCAGGTCGCCCAGCCCTGGTTTACCATGCAGAGACCGCACAGAGCTAACTGCCAACCCCGTCCCCTGACCCCCAGGTGCCTTGCTCGTACAGAGAAGAGTAAACGAGCGCCTGCCTCGCGGGGGTCCACTTAGGAGTCAGTCCGGCTGATGCAGAGCTCATGCGAGCAGGGAGGCTCGGAGCAGAGTCCCTGGACCTGTTCCGGCTTCAGATCTGTCATCTGCAGCATGGGGGACTGACGCTGGCCCCATGGAGGTGCCGCGGACCGTGCGAGCAAGACGACGGACGCTGACCACCCTCGGGTGGGCACGCCTCAGTCCGTGGTCGCCGTGGTCCAGTCCGGGGGGTTCTCAGCCCCTGACCCAGATGACACTGCGTAGACAAGTGCTCTCCCAGCTGGTCAGAACAACTGAAAGGGTCACTTCACACAACCGTTAGCTCTTCCTATATTCCCAAAACATTATAGTGGCAAGGAAGGTATAAAATACAAAGGTTTTCAGGTAAAACCCTCGTACTTAAAAAAAACAATCACAGCTGGGTTTTGATCTTGTTTTAAAGACATACCCTGTCTGCACCTAAAGTCTTTGGAGAATGAAGGCCCAGGGCAGCTGTGGGGAGGGGGCAGCTCCTGGGCCCCGGGGGAGGGGGTGGGCAAGCCGTCCACAGCGGACCAAGGCCAGCCAGGACTCCGAGGTCCCAGCACCTTCAGGCTCCCCCCAGTGAGGTCAGTCGCCGCAATGACAAGCCCAGCAGAGAGCCCTGGGGTCAAAGAGGCTGCGGGAAGCTCTTCTCAGGCCACACTGGTCAAAGGGAGAAGCTGAGGATCCACCCCGAGGGGAGCGGCAAGGATTTGGGGAAAAGATGCAGCGAGGAGCCGCTGACCCCTGGTCCTTCTCATCGTCCCTCCCACTCACGATGCTCGTCTCCTGCCGGCAGCAGAGCCACCGCCCAAGGATCTGCACGAGGGACGCCACCCAGGGTCCCACTTGCTGACTTAATTCCACAGGTGCACACCGAGCTCTCCTGTGTGGGCTCCCGCAGGAGGAACTTTCTTCTGCCTGGCTCTGGGCCCGGGATGTGCGCCCCCATCCTGGGGCGAGTGCCGTGGGAGGCTGAAATCCCAGCAATCACGGCTCCTGGAAGAGCCCGAGCAGTGCTGAGCAACTGCATTCCAGGGCCGAGGGCCACGCCTGGGCACCGCGATGGGCCCACCCCAACGGGGCCCTCAGACAGAATCCAGGAGCCGCGCTCTGCGGACACAAGAGCTCCACGTGGATCACCAGGTGTGCCCGGGAAAAGTTACTTCTCTGTGAGAATTAGTAAACAAGAGTTCTGATAAAACTCTTTTAGTTGCATTTGACCCATCATGTTAGAGGTATTACATCTGTTAGGCACAGCTTAGGAGCTTTTCAATGGCCTACACAAATATTTAAGAACCGGGGAAATATTTAATGTAATGGACTCCATCCTATTTTTAAAAATCCATGTAATATAGAAATTAATGTTTAATTCAATGTCAAGGAAAACCAATGCTATGTCGACTTAACTATTTAATATTTATAAAAATTACATTTTAAAGAAAACTGTGGGTCAAACTACTTTACTTAGTAAGAGTTCCCAAATACCCATGATGATTGGGGGAAAAAAACATGTAATAAACTGTAAAATTAGATGACTTTGTAGCCAGTTAAGTTTCATAAGCAAAATTATAAAAGGACTTTCAAGCATTTCTTGGTGAATCATTATATTTAACGTGGGAGTTGGGTCCATTTCATAGGATTTGTGGAGGAGCCTTGGCAGGCAGGAGCATCTGGGGCTGAAGGGTGGGCTCCCCTCTCGCTCCTGGACCCCCAGGGTGGGGGTGACCCTGATCAGGACTGAGTGCTCAAATCCAGGTGGTCCTCACGATAGGCAGATTAGCTTCCTCACTGCCATGGACTCCATTTCATTTTTCTATTTATTACCTCATTCATTCACTCACTCATTTTTTCATGCACCCAGGGTTTACTGTGATAGCTGGGTCTACCATTTCAAGTCCTTTGAAGAAAAGAGGTGGAAAGACAAAAGAAAAGAAAAGAAAAGGAAGAGCTGTCCTCGAGTCTTCAGAGGTGGGAATAATCCGTGGCCCCTCAAATCCCCCTATTTCTCTTATTTTAAGACCACTTCACTGGTTTGTTAGAGCAGGGAAACAAAGCAGATGGACCTCAGTGAAGGATGCGCTCTCCCTGAGACCTCTGCTAAGATGCACAACTGCTGTGAGTTGGCCGGTCATCTCCCAGGCCGGGCAGGGCCCGGCCAGTGTCCCCAGGGCAGGCAGCAGGCAGGGCAAGCGCGGGACAGAGACAAGGAGAGGGCCTTACAGCGTGGGAACTGGCCACACCGCTCCAACGAGCCGCACCGAGCCCATTGCCGTCCAGCACCGACGCCTACGAGAAAAACACGCTGTCAACATGGCCCACTGCCTCCTTTCTCCAGGAGCGCCCACCAAGCATGGAGAAGGAAGCTAGGGGAAAGCCACACGCGCCAACATGCAGGAAAAGAACCAAAACACCGTTCCTAGCCAAAGCTGCTGAGAGGCAGAATGGAGAACATGCAGAAGTTGAGAGGAGTCTTAGCTGCTGTCAACTGGCGTGCAATTCAGTCTCCCGCAGCGTTAAAATCTACTACTCTGAAAAATATGCCTTGCCAAGAGAAAACTCATTAACCCACATTGAAAACAAGCAGATAACCCAAATATTCTGAATTTTGCCACAGCACCCTCATTCTTGCTGTTTAAAAAAATACTATGAAGTGACTTTCAAATAAATTATTTTGTTAAATATGGTTTGAATGTTGACTATCTTATAGATCTTTAGGCATTGCTAAGCAGAAGACAGAACAGTGGATTAACGTGAAAATGCTACACCTGCTTGATCACCTTCAACAGAAGCTTACGAATGGCAATAAAAGCTTTGCCCATGTTCAAAGGAACTTTATTTTCTCTATTTTCCCTTGAGGACACAACTGGTTTTCTCAGCCAGTATCTAGTTCGTAAGTGTGCGATCTCACAGAACTTCAGAAAACTATGAAAAACACGGCAGAGCTCCCTTCCGTTTCCTGCACGGTGTACGTATCTGTATTTAAAACTGCGAGTTTCCAGAGTGCCATGGTAAGACGGGCTGGGCTCTGGTTAGGCCTGGCCAGCCTTCCCTGAC
>JAQZBX010027266.1:0-28469 GCA_029593785.1 Cabassous unicinctus
TACCAAGACAATAATGCCTTAGTACTTCAAGATAAGTATTTATGTACCATACGTTGTTTTTGATAGTTTTTGGGTGCAGAAAAATTGAAGGGCTTGGGCAGAAATGTGCTCAATCACAGATAAGAGGGAAGAAAACAGTCCTGTAAAGAAAGATATGGCAGGGAACATATTGACATCTTCTTTGTATTAGTTTTACTGGATCTCTTATTAAAAAAAAAAAATAAAGAAGTTCCTTTTTTACATTCCTTATTTTACTCACTAAAACCTGGCTTAAAACCTACAGAGGACAGGCTGCAGGGTGATGGATTGTTGAATAGCATCAGCCTGAGAAGAACACTAGAGGTCTAAGAGAAAATGCTGTTTTACTGTGATTGTCTTGGCTTTTTGATCCTTTTCCTGACTTCTTACATTTTTTCTTTTCCTTTTTTTCTTGGAAAAAACACAAAAATGAGTAGCTGCTATCTTGATTTCTTGTTGTTGTAGTCCCCTTCCTTTGTTTGTTTGTTTTTCTGTTAGTTTTTTCTATCTTTCTTTTGTTTCCCAATTTTCTTTACATATACTCTATCTTTTGCCTCATTCATCCTTATATTTTCTGTTTTCTGTTGTTGTTTTCATTCCACATCTTTGGCCTTGGTCTTCAATTTTTCTTGTACTCATTTCTCTTTCTTTCCTACTTTCTCCATGTTTTATTTTCTCTTCTTGTAAAATGTTTTCTTTCTTTACTTCTGTCTTCTACTTTTTCTTTTCCCCTTTTCTCATCATTCTGGACTTTTAATTCATTCTATATTTTTATCCATTCTGTTTCATGTTTCATTATTTCTATTCCACTTTTCTAATCTTATTCTTATGTACTTCTTACTGGGGTCAATTATTCAATTACCTATGTTTTGTATGGTCCCTTTCCTACATTTTACTGTTATCACTACTATTATTCACTCTATTTTCCTATCTCTTCCAATTTCTCTGGTACTTACATTTTATTTTCAAGGGAACATAGAGAACTGCAAGGAAAAAGAATAAGAGGAACAAAGTGTCAAAGTGAAGCCTTACAAAACTCAAAAACAACAAAATAAAGCCATAGAGCAGAGAAATAAACCAATCAAATGAATAAACACACCAAGATAAACAGATGACTATGTACCAACAAAAAAGTACAGGCCACATTAAGAAACAGAAAGGCATGGACCAGTCCAATGAACAAAAAAAATCCAAGAGGAGATGCAGAAAATGGAACAACTAATCAGAGATGTCCAAACCAATATCATGAATCAACTTAATGAAGTGAAGGAAGAGAATAAGGATATTAAGAAGAAACTGGGAGAACTTACTGAAGAAATTGTAAACATTCATATAAAGATAACGGATATCATGTTGATGATTGGCAAATCCAAGAAATCAAAAATACAATGAAAGCACATAACAGTAGATTTGAACAGGTAGAGGAAAGAATTAGTGATGTGGAAGACAGTACATCTAAAATCAAACAGATAAAAGAACAGATAGATGAAAAGATTTAAAAAATCCAACAGGGACTCAAGCCTTGACCAACAACAAGAAACACACAAAAATATGCATTATTGGCATCCCAGAATGGAGAAGAGAAGGGAAAGGAGACAGGAGTGTTGGAGGAAATAATGGCTGAAAACTTCACAACCCTATTGAAGGAGATGGATGTACATATCCAAGAAGCACAGCACACCCTAAACAGTATAAATCCCAAACGGCCTATTTCAAGACAATTGGTCCAATGTTCAAGACAAAGAGAATACTGAGAGCAGCAAGAGAAAAGAGAAACATGACATAAAAGGAAGTTCAATGAGATTAAGTGCTGATTTCTCATCTGAAACAATGGATGCAAAAAGACAGTGGTATGACATAGATAAGGTGCTAAAAAAAAAATTCCAGCCAAGAATTCTCTATCCAGCAAAACTGGCATTCAAGAATGAGAGGGACTTCAAAATATTCACAGAAAAACAGAATCAAAGAGACTATGTCAATAAGAAACATACACTTCAAGTACTAAAGGGAGTTTTGCAGGTTGAAAGTAAAAAAATAGGATAGGGTTGGAGGAGAGTGTAAGAACAATTAAAAAGATAAAAGAGTAATAAAAACAATATATGACATACATAAAACAATAGAATATATGGCTAATTGGATTAATCCATGACAATAACATCATTGAATGTTAATGGACTAAACTTACCAGTCAAAAGACACAGCCTGGCAGAATGGATAAGGAAATAAGATCCTTCTATATGCTGTCTACAAGAAACCCACCTTAGACCCAGGAATTCAAGACGGCTGAAAGTGAATGGATGGAAAATATTTTAAAAGGAAACAATAACCAAAAAAGGGCCAGAGTAGCTATATTAATATTGGACAAAATACTTTAAATGCAAAACTATTGTAAGAGACAAAGATGGACACTATATATTAATAAAAAGGGTAATCTATCATGCAGAAAGAACAATCATAAATATTTATGCACCTAACCAGAGCATCTCAAAATAAATGAAGCAAACACTGGAAAAACTAAGCAAAGAAATAGATGCCTCTACAATTATAGTGGGACACTTTAATACACCATTATCACCTTTACACAGAACATCTCAAAAAAGAATTAATAAAGAAACAAAGAATTTGAATAAAACATTAGCAGAGCTGGAACTAATAGACATATACACATGAATACAGTGGGATACACATTCTTCTTGAGTGCACATGGATCATTACCCAAGATAGACCACATTCTAGGCCACAGAACAACCCTCAATCTATTCAGAAAGATTGAAATTATACAAAGTAAATTCTCTGACCCCAATGGAATGAAGCTGGAAATCAGTAAGGGGCAGAAAAACAGATTAGGCACAAAGATATGGAAGTTAAACAACACACTCTTAGACAATCAATGGGTCAAGGAGAAAATTGCAAAAGAAATCAGTAACTATCTTGAAACAAATGAAAATGACAACACAACATGTCAAAGCCTATGATATGCAAAAAAAGCAATGCTGTGAGGAAAATTTATAGCCATAAACACCTATATTAACAAAGAAGAAAAAGTAAAATCAAAGGCCTAATTGCACACTTATAGGAATTAGAAAAAGAACAACAAAATAATCTGAAAACAAGTAGAAAGAAAGAATGAATGATTAGAGTTGAGCTAAATGAAATTCAAAATAAGAAAACACTAGAAAAAATTAACAAACCAAAAGCTGGTTCTTTGAGGAGAATAATAAAATTGACAAACCCTTAGCTAGACTAACAAAGGAAAAATAGAGAAGATCTAAATATATAAAGTAAGAATTGAGGAAGGGGATATCACAACTGACCCATAGAAACAGAGAATAACATAGGAGGATATTTTGAAAAATTTTATGCCAAAAAAATGGATAACTTAGGTCATATGGATAAATTTCTAGAAACACCCAAGCAGTCTACACTGCTGAAAGAAATTGATGAACTTAACAGACCAATCACAAGTTATGAGATTGAATTAGTCATCAAAAACCTCACATCTAAGAAGAGATCAAGACCAGATGGCTTCACAGGTGAATTCTACCAAACATTACAGAAAGAACTAACACCAATCCTTAATATCTTCCAAAAAATGAAAGTGGAGGAAACTTTGCCAAACTCATTCTATGAGGTTAACCTCACCCCCATACCAAAGACACACAAAGATGCCACAAGAAAGAAATGCTAGATTAGAGAGATTCAATCTCTTTAATGAATCTACATGCTAAAATTCTTAACCAAAAACTTGCTAATCATATTCAACAACACATAAAATGAATTATATATCATGACCAAGTGGGTTTCATCCCTGGTATGCAAGAAAGTTTCAATATAAGAAATCCAATTAGTGGTATAAACCACATTAACCCATCAAAAGGAAAAAATCACAAGATCATCTCTATTGATGCAGAAAAAGCACTTGACAAAACACAGCACCCTTTCCTAATATAAACACTTCAAAAGATAGGAATAGAAGGGAACTTCCTAAACATGATAAAGGGTTTATATGAAAAATCCACAGCTAACTTCAAATTCAACAGTGAAATGCTTATGGCTTTCCTTCTATGGACTGGAACAAGATAAGGATGTCCACTGTCACTGCTCTTATTTAACATTGTGTTAGAAGTACTTGCTCAAGCACTTAGGAAAGAAAAAGAAATAACAGACATGCAAGTTGGAAAGGAGAAGTAAAACTTTCACTGTTTGTAGATGACATGATCTTATAAATAGAAAACCTTGAACAAGCTACAGTAAAGCTTCTAGACCTGGTAAATGAGTTCAGAAAATTGGCATAATATCAACACAGAAATATTAGTAGCATTTCTGTACATCAATAATGAACAATCTGAAGAGGAAATAAAGATATACATTCTGTTTACTATAGCAATGAAAAGAATCAAATACCTAGGAATAAAGGTAACTAAAGATGTAAAGGACTTGTATTCAGAAAATGACACAACATTGTTAAAGGAAATCAAAGAAGACCTAAATAAATGGAAGAATGTTCCCTGTTCATGGATAAGAAAACTAAACATCATTATGTTATCTATTCTACCCAAATTGATTTATAGAGTTAATGCAATCCCTATAAAAATTACCACAGCACTTTTTACTGAATTGAAAAAATGAATTATATAATTTCTTTGTATGGGTAAGGGGCCCTGAATAGACAAAGACAAATTGAAAAATAAAAATGAAATTGTAGGAATCACACTGGCTGGCTTTAAAACATGCTACAAAGCTACAGTGATCAAAACTGCATGGTGTTGGCACAAGGCTAGACATACTGAACAATGGAACAGAATTGAGAGTTATGATACATATCCTCATATGTATGGAAAACTGATATTCAACAAGGCCACTATGCCCATTCAAGTGGGAGAGAATGGCCTCTTCAACATATGGTGCTTGGAGAACTGGATATCCATATCCAAAAGAATGAGAGAGGATTGCCATCTCACACCCTATACAAAAATTAACTCAAGATGGATCAAAGATCTAAATATAAGAGACAAGACAATAAAGCTCCTGGCAGATAATGCAGGAAAGCTTTTAGGAGCACTAGTGGTAAGAAATTGTTTCATAATTTTCACACCCAAAGCATGAGCAATGAAAGAAAAAATAGATAAATGGGACCTCCTCAAAATTAAAAACTTTTTGCTTCAAAGGACTCTGTCAAGAAAGTGAAATGTCAGCCTATTCAATGGGAGAAAATATTTGGGAACCATATATCTGATAGGGGCCTAATATTCAGCATATATAAAGGAATCTTACATCTTGACAATAAAAAGAAAAACAACCCATTTTAAAAAATGGGCAATTGATTTGAATAGACATTTCTCCAAACAAGAAACACAAATGGATAAAAAGTACATGAAAATATGTTCAATATCACTAGCTATTAGGGAAATGCAAATCAAAACTACAATGAGATATCATCTTACACACATTAGACTGGTGGATATTAAAAAAAACAACACAACAACAGAGGACTACAAGTGTTGGAGAGGATGTGGAAAAAAGGGAACACTTATACACTGGTGTTGGGAATGTAGAATGGTACAGCCATTGTGGAGGACAGTTTTTCAGTTCCTCAGGAAGCTAACTATACAACTGCCATATGATCCAGCAATCCCACCACTGTGTAGAAACCCAGGAGAATTGAAAACAGGGACATGAACAGATATATGCACACCAATGTTCATAACAGTCAAAAGTAGGAAGCAACCCAAATGTCCATCAACAGATGAATAGATAAGCAAACTGGAATATATTTACAATGGAATATTACTCAGGTATAGGAAGGAATGCAGTATTAACTTACAGGACAACATGGATGAATCTTGAAGGCCTTATGTTAAGTGAAGTAAGCCAGGCACTGAAGGAAAAATATTACATGACCTCACTGATATGAATTAATCAAATTGAACAGACACACAGAGCAAGAGTCTGGAAGATAGCTTTACAGGACACAGAAAGGGAGTAGAAGATGGAGAGCCAATGCCCATACTTTCAAAATCTACAATAAGGTAAGGTGGTGTAATTGAGCAGTTGATGAGCATGACAGTGGTACAGTGATGTGATTGGGTTTGGGGTGCTGTTCTGTGAAGGGGAGTAGGTTGGGGGGTTTGATTGGAGTATCCGTGGAACCAAAGCAGGTGAACTTTGTAACCTAAAGCATCTTTGAAGACAAAATGAAAAAAATAAGACATTGGGCAAATAAATGGAAGCAAATGTCACTGTACATACAAGACAACAGATCTTACAGTGATGAAAGCTACGATATCTAATTTTTTTTCTTTCATATTTTTGAATTTTAAAATTTTGTTATTTTTTAATTATTTCATTTTTGATTAATTTTATTTAGTTATGTTGGCTTCATTTTTTGAGAGGTTTTGCATCACAGAAGGGTCACAGCAGTGGTTGGGGAGGATTACTGGTATGGGGTGTCAGTGATGGAGGGATGCATGGGAAGGGGTTCACCTGGGGCATGCCTCTAAGGCATATGAATATGCTCAAGTGTTCATGGAACATTGTCTCAGTGGGTGGAGATTCACAACATAACTGAAAGAATATTGAATTCCCATCCTGGGGAATTCTGCTACATTTTCTAATAGACAACAAGAATCCCCCAAGTGCAAGGGTAGTGCCTAGTAAAGGAAGACAGACTATTATTTCAGGCCCTTGATATTGATGATTGTACTTATGAAACTTTTCTTGTGAAATTGAATCTCAGTCTAGTATTATATACCACCTAAGAGTTACTTCCTGAAAACCTCCTTGTTGTACAAATATGGCCCCTCTCTAAGCCAAACTCAGCATATAAACAAACTACCATCCCCCAGGCATGGGACATGACTCCAGGAAATGAGCAGATCAATAAATATTTGAAAAGGCAAAGAGAATATAGGAGGAAGTTATAATAGTTAATAGATTCTAATGATATGTATTTCTAAAATGGGTCCCGGAAGTAGGGACTTCAGAGAAGAGAGAAATAGAAATTCTAAAACAAATACAAAGGAATAAACAAAATAAAATGAGACAAAAGAAAAAACATTCAGTGAAGAAATGGCCCAGTGGATCATGTTGTATGGTACCTACAAAACATGTGAATGATTTCACCCATCACCATGCACACAACTGTTACTTCACCAATACCTAGAGTTTATTGTTTTTCCTTTGTTTTGACTAATAAAGTCTAGCAGAACTGCAGCTGAGTGAGTTCTGAGCCAAGATTTAAGATGCCTGACATGTTCAACATTATTTTTCAGCCATGGGCTACCACATAAAGGTCAGTGACCCACCCAGATGTTAATTTATATGGCCATACCATCAGATACAGTTGACTTTTGAGTGCACTTATATTATCCAAGCCATCCTAATTACTCCAGCCAAATCTACATGTGGGAAAATGGAACTGCCCCCAGAATTATGGGCGATAAAATTATTCTTATGCCATGTTGTTTGATTGTGGATTTTACACAGAAACAGATAACTTAAATAGATGACATTTAGGAAAAGTTAATATACATGCACACCAGCACAAACACACACACACAGAAAAACATAAGCTGTAATGCATTATAAAAGCATCATGATGAAAAGAAAACGTGTGAAAATATCCATGAAAGAGTGGGGAGTGGAAGAGATTACATTTAAAGAAAGAATAGAGTCCAAATGTAAACTGGATTTTTTATTAGCAATGTCGAATGCAAAAGAAATGTTCCAATATGATAATATTTTATGAGGGTATAACAGGGATCCCATAATAAAAAAACTCCACTTAAATTCTATGTAAGAAGGAGGAATAAATCATGAAATTTCAGTCACTCAAGCATCTGAAAATGTGTATTTGCATTGCAGGAAGATGGCAGATTAGGAAATCCCAGGATTCAGTCCTCCTACCAGAAAAATTATTAAAATGGAGAAACTGTATGAAACAAATAACTTGAAACTCCGAAGTCCAAAGTATCACAGTACAGAATATAGAGAGGAGTAGGAGGAAAAGGTTAATAAATTATGGGCAATTTGGATCCAATCTGTGCCCTCTTCATGGGTCTCTAACCTTGTGGCAGCTGGGAAAGGCTGACTGGGAAAGATCTCTCAAGCATTCCCCCTCTACTCTCAGAGATTTCTCTGTAGGCTAATGCATCTTGGAGCTAGGAAAGAGTGTAAGAAGCAGTTGAAATGGATAGCCTGAGGCAAAGGATTTCTGGTTTAAACACCCTGCAAAGTGCAGTCTCTCTCCTGGGAAGTAGAGGAGGCATATAACAGCAGATTTGAGCAAGCTTCTAGTTTGTCTTCAGCAAACTAGTAGACAGGTTGATTGAAATAATATAGCCAGAAAAACAATTATAGAAAAGAACAGAAAAAATTGAGCAGTGTGTCAGTGACTTGAGAGAAAAGTATTAAGTATTCATACATAGACATCAAGGGTGTTCCAGAAGAAGAGAAGGGAAAAAGATAAAAAAGAATATTTGAGAAAACAATGGCAAAAAATTCCTAACTCTTAAACATATATATGAAGCAAAATGTACTCCAAACAGAATTAACTCTAATATACCTACTCTGAGGCACAAAGTTATCAGAATTTCAGATGCCAAAGCTAATATTCAAAGATAATTTTGAAAGCAAAAGGAGAAAAGTGATTCACCACATATAAGAGATCCTCAATAAGACTAATTGCCAAATTCTTATCAGAAACCATGGAAAAGAAAAGGCAATGTTATATTTAAGGTACTGAAAAAAAAATAACACCCAGCTAAAAATTCTTTATCAGCAAAAAATATCCATCAAAATGAGGGAGAGTTTAAAATAGTCACAGAAATTTAGAGCGTTTGCAAACAAAACACCCATCCTATAGGAATTACTAAGAGTAATTCTTCAGGTAAAAAGGAAAAGACAGGAGAGAATGGTTTGAACCAATGGGAAGAACTGAAGATCTTCAGTAAAGGTAACTAAAAGGATAAATGTAAAACCCAAAAGTACTGTGTCCTCATTATATAACTCTACTTTTAACTCTTAGAGAGACTACAACTGAATAGGAAAAATTTATATCAACTGATAATGGACACAAAAAATGATAAAGTGGCAATGTGACACAAAAACAATATACAAAGGGGAAATGGAGGGATAAAAGAGCAGAAATCATGTATGCTATTGAAACTGAGTTGGTATCTTTGAAAATTAATAGGTTATAGACATAAGATGTGTAATACAAACCCCAGGGTCAACACAAATCAAATAATTTAAAGATACACAGAAAAAATGAGAAAGGGAGTAGACAGATACATCACAAAAGACTAACTGGACAGAAAAATAGGCTGCAGTAAAGGAAAAGAGAGACTAAAAAGATTTGATATATAAAAACCAAAGGACAAAATTGCTGAGCTAAGTATTGCTTATACAGTAATAGCAATAAATGTTAATGGATTAAACTCCCCAATCAAAATACACAAGTGAGCAGAATGGATAAAAAGCTTAATCCAACTATATGTTGTTTATAAAAGACACACCTAAGACTCAAAGACGCTTAAAGTAGAAAGTGAAAGGCTGGAAAATGATAATCCATGAAAATCCTGACCAAAATATCTGCGAGCATCATAATAATATTAGACAAAATAAACTGCAAGTCAAAGGTACCTAAGTCCTGCCTCCTGATAGCCTCCTTGTTGCTCAAATGCCACCTCTCTCTAAGCCAGACTCAGCATGTGAATGCGTTACCTGCCCTCCAACATGGGACATGACTCCCAGGGATGAGCCTCCCTGGCAACCAGGGATTGCTACCAAGCAACAACTAGCAATTCAACTGGAAAAAGACCTTGAATAAAAGGGGGAAAAGGTAAAGACAAATGAGTTTATATGGCTAAGAGAGTTCAAAGTGAGTCAGGAGGTCATCCCAGAGGTAATGCTTACGCACATCTCAGCAGGATCTCATGGACTTCCAAAGTGGATACTACCCCCAAATAGTGGGGCTCCTGAGGGCACTGGAGACACCCAGGCCCTATGATCAGAGTGGATAACTCCAGAGTTTTGTGCCTTGCCAGTGGGCCCTACTTTGGAGTTTTTACTCCTCAGACTGAAAGAGTTGAACTCGATTATGTCTTCCCTGCACATGGCTCATCTGTCCCTTCTATTTAAACCTATACTTGGAGTTTCTAAGTGTACACCCAGAGACTCAAATATTTGGGCTGCCCATGTGCCAGCTGGGTCTGGAACCTCAGTGGAGTTGCAAAACCTACTCTATAGTTCATTGGACTCACCCAGGAAAACTGACAGGGTAATGATGATGGACAATGGTGGTCCCAGGGAATGGAGAGAGTCTGCAGCTGCAGGCATCATAGTCCTATCCATCTTGCCCATGGGATATAAGCCCCCTCTCAATTGGAGGTGGAGTGGAGGTCACCATCCCAGAATCCTCATTTTGGGGGAAGAGCTGTGGACTAGAG
This sequence comes from Cabassous unicinctus, assembly GCA_029593785.1. Taxonomy (NCBI): domain Eukaryota; kingdom Metazoa; phylum Chordata; class Mammalia; order Cingulata; family Chlamyphoridae; genus Cabassous; species Cabassous unicinctus. The sequence continues at coordinate 10,467 of JAQZBX010027266.1, forward strand.
TGGACTTACTGGTGTTCTACTATAGACATATTGTGATTCTAGCAATGGAAATAATTACAACATTGATGTGTAGCCAGTGGCCACTGGAGGCTCTGGGAGCAGGGAGAGGAAACAACAGTTATAATATGGGGTTTTTTTTGGGAGGGGGGTACTTAGGAATCGTCCGAGTGACATTGCAAAGACAGATGTAGTCCATTTTATATCATCACATAACATGCAGAACTGTGTGGGAGAGAGTGTAGACTGTAATGTGAACTATGGTCCATGCTTAGTGGCAAAGCACCAGGAAGAGTTTATCAATTGCAATGAATGTGCCACACTAATGAAGGATGTTCATGTTGGAGGGTGTGGGAGGTGTGGGGAGTGGGGCATGTGGGAATCCTTATATCTTTTGTGTAACATTTATGTAATCTAAGTATCTTTTAAAAAATAAAAAAAAAGCTGTTTTAAGAGACAAAGGAGATAAATATGTATTAATAAAATGAGCAAACCACATAAAAGAAATAGCAATCCTAAATATTGTGCCCCCAAAACATGTGACTACTGACTAAAGCAGATTTATTGTTATTGCAGTTATAATCTTGTGTTTACTGAGTAATTCTAACAATGATATATATAACAAATTTTTCAATAAAAATGTCAAAAAAACAGGAGATTAATAAAGCTAAAAGTCAGTTCTTTGAAAAAATCAATAAAATTGACAAAACATTAGCAAGACTGACAAAGAAAAAGAGAAATGACAAAAAATAAACATATTAGAATTTAGAAGGGTGTCATCACTGCTAAACCAATGGGAATAAAAATGATCCTAAGAGGATAATATGAATAAATGAATGCCAAAAAACCTAGACAACCTAGATGAGATCGACAAATTCCTAGAAACAATGAAGAAACTAAATCAACTCGAGAAAAAATAGATGATCTGAACAGGCCAATTACATGTAATGATATTGATTCAGTCATCACAAACCTCCTAACAATGAAAAGCACAGGAGCCGGTGAATTTACAAGGGAATTCTACCAAATTTTCCAAGAAGAATCAATACCAATTCTGCAAAACTCTTCCAAAAAATTCAAGAGAAGGCATCACTACCAAACTCATTCTATGGAGTCAACATCAGAGTAAATTACAGATCAATTTCCTTAATGAATATAGATGCAAAAATCCTCAACATAATACTTGTAAGTGGAACTCAACAGCACATTAAAAGATTTATACACCATGATCGAGCTGGATTATCCCAGGTATGCAAGGTTGGATCAAGATAAGAAAATCAAATAATGTCACCCCAAACACGTCCCATGTTCCATTTAATCTAGTCCTCCTTCCCTCTCCCCTTGGGACACATGGTAACCACCAAGATTAATTCATTGAAGGACCATATTTATAGTTACTTGCAACAACATTGAGGGCTTAACATACTGGCTTGTCCTCCCCTGAAAAAAAAATAAAATAATAAGAGAAAATTAATTAATGTAGTACATTGCATTAACACAATGAAGGGGGAAAATGTATGATATTCTGAATTAACACAGAAAAAGCATTTCACAAAATCTAGCATCCTTTCTTGATAAAAAACACTTAGAATAATAGCAATGGAAGGAAACTTCCTCAACACGATACAGGGCATATATGAAAATCCCACTACTGACATCATACTCAATTCTGTATTAGAGAAATCTTTCCCTCTAAGATATGGAATAAGACAAGGATGCCCATTCTCTGTTATTCATCATTGTCCTGGAAGTTTTAACCAAAGCAATTGGGCTAAAAGAAGAAATAAAAGACATCCAAATTGGAAAGGAAGTAGTGAAACTTTCATTACTTACAGATGACATAATCTTATATATAAAAATCCCATCAAATCTACTAAAAAACAACAAGAGCAAATAAAAATATTCAGCAAAGTTACGGGTTCAAGACCAACATGAAATAAAATCAGCAGTGATTCCATAGATGAGCTATCTGAGAAAAAAATCAGGAAAAAAATCCATTTAAAAAAAGTAATAAAGGAAAATCTTTACAAATAAATTTAATCACGGGTTTTAAGGTCTTATATGTGGAAAACTACAAAACTTTGCTAAAATAAATCAAAGATCTTTATAAAAGCAAGGTATTCCATGGTCAGGGATTGGAAGAATAAATATTACCATATTACACCAAATTATATACAGTCTCAACACAGTCCCAGTGAAAATTGCAACAGCTTATTTGCAGAAATGGAAAAGTCAAGTATCAAATTTATTTAGAAGAGTAAGTGGACCCAGATAGCCAAAAACACATCTTGAAAGCAAATGAAGTTGGACACTCACTTCCTAATTTTAATACTTATTAAAAACCCACAGTGGGTTGGCACAAGAACAGATATATACACCAATGGAATCCAATTGGGAGTGTGGGAATAGACCCTCATATCTTTAGCCAATTGATTTTTTAAGTGGTTTTATTGAAATTTAATCACACAGCATAAAGTCCATTCAGTCTGTACAATCAATGGCTCTCCTTTTAATCAGAAATCACCACATACTATATCAGAACATATTATTTGCCCCAAAAAGAAAAAAAAAACATATCCTTTATATCACCCTATTACTGTCACTTAGCATTTGAGTGGTAGCTTTGTTTCAATTGTGAAATAATATTAAAATACTGCTTTTAACCACAGTTTGCATTAGTTGTAATTATCCCTTATACCACCCTTTTGTTAATGTCTTGTAATAGCGATATACAATTATTCTACTTCATAAAAGAACTATCTCATTTTTGTATTATCCGTCAGACTCATGGTCCACAACAGTGTTCTCTGTGTTATACATTCCTGTGTTTTTTTAATGAATAGAAAATTTGTAGGTTTACAAAAAAGTCACTCCAAGAATAGATGATTTTTATTTAACCACTTATTGTTGACACTTTGCACTAATGTGGCACTTTTGTTACCATTGAGGAAAGTATGTTAAAATATTATGTCTCTTCATTTCAATTGATGAAAACATATTACAGTATTACCTTTAACTATAGAATGTAAGTTACATTAGTAGTATTTTCCCATATGTCACATCATTTTTAACCTCTTGTAATAGTGGCATACATTTTTTCCTAATTCATGGAAGAACATTCCTGTATTTGTACTATAAACCACATTCCTAATCCATCACCAAATTCACTATGTTATACAGTCCCAAGTTGATCCTATAGAATTCATTCCATTGAAAATTAGAACCCTAACAAAAAACTTTCAGCTACTATATATAGATAGATAATTATCTATATATAAATATACATCTATAACTCAGAGATGTTAATTATACTCAGTATTTTGTTAGCATGATCTCTAGACATTTCTGAACATTCACAACCAACCTTATTAAAAATTATTCAGACACTAAACATCAGCTTTACCTTATTAACCCTCATTCTATCTCCTAGTAACCTATACTCTAGGTTTTAACTCCATGAGTTTATTCAATATATTTAGTTATTAGTGAGACAATACACTATTTACCCTTTTGAAACTGGCTCCATCCCCTTTTTTATATACATCCTGACTTCATTTCTTCTTAAAGCCAAATAACATTCAATCATATATATCACATTTTGTTTATCTGTTCATTGGTTGATGGACACTTGGGTTAATTCCATCTTTTGGCAATTGTGAAAAACGTCATTATTAACATCAATGTGCAAATGTAAGTTCACATCCCTGATTGTTTTCAGGTATTCTGAATATATTCTTACTGGTTGGATTGCTGGCTAATATGGAAGTTCTATATTTAGCTTCATGAGAAACTGCCCAACACTTTTCTATAGAGGTTACACCATTCTACATTCTCACCCACAGTGAAGGAGTGTCCCAATTTCTCCACATTCTCTCTAACACTTACAGTCTTCTGTTTCAATAATGGCCTTTCTATAAGGTGTAAAATGATATCTCATTGTAATATTAATTTGAATTGCCCTAATAGCTAGTGATGGTGAACATTTTCTCATGTGCTTTTAACCATTTGTATTTCCTCATTTTAAAAATGTCTACTCAAGTCTTTTGCCCATTTCTATATAATGAACTTATTTTTAAAGAGGTTTTAGATTACAGAAAAGTTACATCAAAAGTATAAGTGATTTCCATATACCCCATCTCCTACCCCTCCCACGTATTCCCCAGTTAATAACATCATACAATTGTATAATACATTTGTTACAATTGATGAATAAATATTGAAGCATTGCTCTGAATTAATGTCTAGAGTTTTATTGTGGTTTAAACTTAATTCCAATGCCATAAAAATGTCCTATGTTCCACCTATTATTTCTTTCTCCTCCCCTCAGAACATTTGGAAACCACTATCTTTATTACATTGTTACATATACTTCCATTACTACAATATTAATAAGTTTACTTTGTCCATGTTTGCATTTCCCCTTTATGTTTGTTCATTTCTCAAACTTGAGGATTTTGGGATGATGATGCCTGCTCTGCCTCAGATTGAGAAGGTTTTGGATCTTATCAGGCAGATGGAAGGAAATGTTTTGCTTGCAATTGTAGAATCTCTTTGTTTTTTGAGTTAGGCATTGTACATCATCATCATTTTGTTAGTTGTCCTTTGTGAGTCCAATGATCTGGAGAGTATGTATTGACTGCAACTTTTCTGGGATTCATGATCAACGGGCATATGAAAAGACCAAAGATGTTAGTCTCCAAAACATATACTTAATGGTATAGTGCTAATATGTTATAGGCTCAAAGAATAGGGGTAGAAGAATTATGTGTAGGGAAATTATAAATGAGTTTAACTCTGTTACATTGGGGAAATAAGTTGACATATAACTGACATATAATTCAAAGTATGGTCCACCAATATGATGCTGATTTCAAGAGATTGTGTGCTTATATTGTCTGGATAGCTCTAGAGTATTCAGGAGCATGTGTATTTGAGGCTTTGTTCACAGTAGCAGTTAGTGAGATCTGCCTGAAACATGCATAATTGTAACCTCTGGAATGACCTATCAACTTATTTTGAAATCTCTTAACTTTTAAACCATTTTGTATATGATATTTCTCCCTTGTGGTCAAGGTCTTTTTCCAAATGAAACACTGGTTGGTGCTTGTTATTAATCCCTTGGCGGCAGGGAAGCTCAACCCCATGTGTCATGTCCCATGATGGAGGGGAATGTACCATGTTTATTTGCTGAGTTTGGCTTAGAGAGTGGACACATTTCAGTAACAAGGAGGTTTTGACAAGGTAACTCTTAGGAAATAGTTATTATTAGGCTAAGTTTCAACTTTACAAGAATTAGGTCATAGTTACATGCATTAATATTAAGGGCTTAACATAGTGGTATGTTTTATTTTATTGGGCCCTGCCTATGTACTCAAGAGATTCTTGCCATTCTATTTGAGAAAATAGCACGACTCCCCAGGATGAGAGTTTAATATTTTCTTATATATTGTTTGGGTCTCCACCCACTGAGATAACGCTTTATGACAAGATGAACACATTCATATTCCATAGAAGATGCCCCAGGTGCATGCTTTCCCATACATTCCCCACCACTGACACCCTGCATCTGTGAACCTCCCCTGCCACGTTTGCCAAAAGAACATTCCCACAATTGTATTTTCAAACACAGACCTCCAGAGTTCACCTGTTCCTTCCTCCAACCCTACCCCCAATTCCATGGATAGTACCACCAATCCCAGATCCCTTCTTTTCCTCACATTCTGACAATATTGGGCCCATTCATATCCCTCACCATAATCACTCCATCCACTCTGAAACCATCCCTTTCCACTTTATCATAGGTTCTGTCCAGATTGAGCATCTGCTCACTTTTCTCTACTTTCTCTCTGTCTCTTGTAACCTGTTGTCCAGGCTCTGTCTCTGTGAGTCTGCTCAATATGCTTAGGTCATATCAATGAGGTCATGCAATATTTGTCCTTTGTTAACTGGCTTACTTCACTCAACATATGGTCTTCGAGATTCATCCATTTTGTTGCATGTTTCAAAACTTCATTCCTTCTTACAGCTGAGTAATAGATTCTAAGTTACAATTGCCTAACACAGGATCATAAAGATGCTTCCTAACGTATTCTTCCAGGAGTTTTATAATCCTAGTTCTTTTATTTAGGTTTTTTATCCATTTTGAGTTATTTTCTTGTATATCATGTGGGATAAGTGTCTTCCTTATTTTTTTTAAATATGGATAAACATTCTAGCCAGCATCAACTGTTGCATTCACTGTTCTTTCCAAATTGAGTGAACTTGGAGCTCTTATCAAAAATCAATTTGACATGCAGTCTTTTCAATAAACTGTGGTCAGAGAACCAGATATCCATTTCCAAAAGAAAGAAAGAGGGCCCTTATCTCAAACATTACACAATTATTAACATATAATGAATCAAATACCTAAATATAAAAGCTAGAACTATAAAACTCCTAGAAGAAAACATGGGGAAACATCTTCAAGATCTTGTGGTAGGAGATAGTTTCTTAAAATTTAAATCAAAGCAAAAGCAATGAAAGAAAATATAGTTAAATGAGACTTAGCTTAGTCAATGCTAGAAAATATTTGAAAAGCACATAACCAATAAAGTTTTAATATTCAGAACATATTAATAAATCCTGCAACTCAACAATAAAAGAAAAACATATGGCTGAAATTCACATGAAAATATGCTCATCATCATTAGGTATTAGGGAAATGCAAATAGAAATCACAATGAGATATCATTTTACACCCTCTAGAATGGCTACTATTAAACTAAAAAATCAGAGAACTACAAATATTGGAGAGGATGTGGAGAAATTCATTGTTGGCAGGACATAAATGTTGCAGCCACTGTGGTAGCCAGTTTGGCAGTTCTATGGAAAGCTAAGAATCACCCAGCAATCTCAATACTAGGTATACTACAGATCATCAGACCAGGACAGTGCTGCAGACAACTCCCAGGATGGTGAGGGATAGAGAGATGAAGAACCTGAAACAACAAATATGAGTTACCAAACCCCTGTGACAGCCAGGAAGGGCTCCCTTCTACTCCCAAGATACTTAGCTGGGGTAAAACCCACTGAAGCTGACTGAGTGGGGAACAGACATCTTCCTCCCTCTCAGCTGTTACAAGGGAAAAGGGAGTGTGAGTTGAGCACTTTTCTTCAGTGAATTCAGCCAGCAGAGAATGCTTTGAATCTCAACTCTGGCTAGATCAAAACACAGGAAATCAGAGATTGAAACACTCAGTGGAAAGGTGTGCTTACATACACCATCAGTTGGCCCAACTGAAAATTGAATGGACAAAACATGGTTTTAGATCTCTCAGTACACTAACTCTTGGGAGAAAAACTGCACCCCATTACTGAGTCCCTGTCCTAATTTTGATACAGTAAACTGGGAAATTTTAAATATTTAGAATAAGTTATACCAAATATCAAGAAGTGCTGTGAAAAAATAAATAAATAAGAGAAAAAGTAAATTCATGAACATATTCAGATGCTTAGACTTCCAAAAAAATAACTAGCCATATTAGGAAACAGGAAGAGATAGCCCAGCCAAAGGATCAAATCAAATATCCTGACGAGATATATTATTTTGGAAATTAATCAATGATAATCACACAATTCTCTTAAATCAATTAAAAGAATTGAAAGAAAATATGACTAAAGAGATAAAGAATATCATCTGGGTGTGCAAAAAGAAGAATTTGAAAGCCTGCAAAGAAAATTACCAGACCTTATAGGAATGAAAGACATAGTAGATGAGATTAAAAATACATTAGAACCTCTGAAAGATGAAAAACCCATATTAGATGGCTTCACAGGTGAAGTCTACCAAACATTCAGTGGTAATCTAATACCAATCTTGCTCAAGTTTTTCCCAAAAATTGAAGAATAAAAAGTGCCTCCAAACTCATTCTATGAAGCCAACATCACCCTCATACAAAAACCAGATAAAGATACTATGAAAAAAGAATATTTCAGAGCAATATCACTAATGAATATAGATGCAAAAATCCTCAACAAAATGCTTGCAACTGAATACAAAAGCAGATTATAAGAATTTTACAATCCGATCAAGTGGGTTTTATACCAGATAAGCAAAGGTAGTTCAAAACAAGAAAATCAATTAGTGTATAAACCACATTGGTAAATTGAAAAAGAAAAATCATATGATCCTCTCTATTGGTGCAAAAAAGGCATTTGACAAAATATTGCACTCTTTTTTGATAAAAACATGCCAAAAGTAGGAATAGAAAGAAACTTTCTCAATATGGTAAAATGCATATATGAAAAAGCTAGAGCTAGCATTCTACTGAGCTGTGAAAGACTGAAATTTTTCCTGCTGACATCAGGAATAGACAAGGATGCCCACTGTGACCATTATTATTCAATATTGTGTTAGGAGTTCTAGCTACAGCAATTAGGCTAGACAAAAAAATAAAAGCCACCCAAATAGGAAAGGAAGAATTAATACTCTCACTGTTCACTGATGACATGATGCTAAATCTAGAAAATCCTGAAAAATTCAAACAAAGTTACTAGAATTAATAGGCAATTTCAGCAAAGTGTCAGGATACAAGATTAATATGCAAAAAAATACAACAAATATAAGATATGGAATGTAGTTAGAAGTGACATTTTGACAATGCTCTTGCATAGTTTGTAACAAATGTATCACAACAATACAAGCTGTTAGTGGAGGGATGATGTATGGGACCCCTGTATGATGTTATGCATGTTTATTTTGTAAGTTCAAACTTTTACTGCACACTTATTATGTATGTTCATGTGTGAAACATATATTTCAATAAAAAATACATTGAAAAAATAGCATTTTTTACACTACTGATGTGCCATCTGAGAAGCAATTCAGAAAAAAGTTCATTTATAATAACAACTAAAGCAATAAAATACTTAAGAATAAACTTAACGAAGGACATGTATTCTGGAAACTACAAAAGATTGCTAAAAGTAACCTAAGAAGACTTAAATAAATAGAAAGACGTTCGGTGTTCATGGATTAGAAGACTAAATATTGTTAACATGTCAATTCTATCCAAACTGATTTACAGATTCAACACAAACTCAATAAAAATCCCAACAGCCTTTTTTGCAGAAATCAAAAAGCCAATAATCAAATTAATTTGGAAGGATAAGGGGCTCCAAGTAGCCAAAAATGTCTTTTAAAAGAAGAACAAAGTTAGAGGACTCTCACTTCCTGACTTTAAAGAATATTACTTAGCTACAGCAGTAAAAACAGCATGGTACTGGCATAAGGACCAAAAGATTGACTAATGGAATCAAATTGAGAACTCAGAAATTGATGCTTACATCTACAGTCTAGTGATTTTTGACAAGACTCTTAAGCCCACCAGCTGGGCCAGAACAATATATTCAACATATGGTGCTGAGAGAACTGAATAGCCATATCCAAAAGAAAGAAAGAAGCCCCCTATCCCACACTTTATACAAAAATTAACTCAAAATGGCTCAAGGACCTATACAGAAAAAGAATAATCATAAAACTCCTAGAAGAAAATGTAGGAAAATATCTTCAAGATTTTATGGTAGGTGGCAGCTTTTAAACCTTACACCCATGGCACGAGCAACAAAAGAAAAAATAGATAAATCAGACATCCTAAAAACTCAACACTTTTGCACCTCAAAGGACTTTATCAAATGGCTGAAAATGCACCTGACTCAATGGAAGAAAATATTTGGCAATCACATAACTGATAACTGTTTAATATCCATGATATACAAGAAGATCATACAATTCAACAATAAAAAGACAAACAATCTGATTAAAAATGGGCAAAAGACTTGAAAAGACAATTGCCCAAAGAAGAAATACAAATAGTGAAAAATATTCAACATCACTAGTGATTAGGAGAATGCAAATCAAAACTACAATGAGATATTTTTCACACCTATGAGACTGGCCGCTATTAAAAAGTTGGAAAACTTTAAATATTGTAGAGGATGTGAACAGATAGGAATGCTTACTTACTGTTGCTTGGAATGTAGAATGGTACAGCCACTGTGGAGGACTGTTAGGCATTTCCTAAGCAAGTTGTATATAGACTAGTTATGGGACTGAGAAATATCATTGCTAGGTATATACCCAGAAGAACTGAGAAGAGTGAAACAAATAGAAATCTGCCCACCAATGTTCATAGCAGTGTTATTCATGAAAGCCAAATTTGGAAACAACCCAGGTGTCCATCAACTGATGAATGGATAAACAAATTTTGGTGTATAGGCACTATGGAATATTACACATCTCTAAGAAGAAATGAAGTGGTGAAACACATGACAACATAGATGGACATGGAGGACATTATGTTGAGTGGAACAAGCCAAACACCAAAGGACAAATACTGTATGATTGCACTATTATGAATTAATTATGTGAAATATAAATATGCATAAAATTGCATGTTTGCTGAACAAATGTAGGTTAATACTACAAAATATTAATATCAGTCAAAATAAAACACATTATTCTAAGTGAAGGAGACCAGGCACACAGTAATATATTTTGTATGATTCCATTTGTATAAAATGTATATTTAAATCAACTTATAAAGGTGAAATTAGATTAATAGTTATGTAGGGTTGGGGAAGGAATGCTAATGGGTGTTAATTCTTTCTTTTTGGAATAATGAAATTTTTCTAAAAATTTTGTGGTGATGAATGTACAACATTGTGATTATACTAAAAGTCAATTACTATACACTTTGGCTAGATCATATGGTATGTGAATATATATTAATAAAACTGTTTAATTAACAAATAAATAATTGTGCAAGTATAGCCAGAAATAGCAGGTATGTACAAAAGGGGAAACAGAGAGAGAGTGAGAGGTAAGGAATTTTCTTGTTTGTTTTTCTGTTTTTTGTTTATTATTGTTATTGAAGTAATAAAAATGCTCTAATAATGACTGTAGTGATGAACATACAACTATATTATTCTACCAAATACCATTGATTGTACACTTTAGATGAATTGTATGCTTTATTAATATATATCAATAAAATTAATTTGTTTAAAAATAAAGAACTTACAAGGGCATAGCTCTATAGCCATGAACAAAACAGAGAGAACTCTAGCAACCATGACGGTCACAGCTGCCGCTCACACACAGGAAACTAGTGCTTAGACCCTAGAGTACCTGGTTCCGTCACCAGAGCTGTCTTTAAACCATCTTGTCACAATGACCTTGCTTGCCAGTAGTCATAGTTAGCGTTATATAATTTCTGCCTAATTTTATATGTTAAATCTCACGTGAGGGTATCCAAATAGCAGAAGCTAATTTGTATCCAGAACCTTAGCTGCAAGGAAGTCTGGTAGTTATAGTTTACAGATCTCCAGGCTTTCTCAAGTAGGAGAAAGGAGGAAGGATTTTAAGAGAATAATCTCCTTGCATCTAACACTGACATCCCTACTTTGGAGTTTTCTTATGTCAATGTCAATCTACAAATATTTAAATAAGTACTTAGATTGACTACAACTAGATTCAGCCAGAGATCAAACAAGTATGCATTTGCAAGCACAAAGATTAATTCTAACTCCTCTAGCAAAACCTAAACCCACACTCCTTCTGTTCCCATCCTTTGTTCATTGTGTAAACTTCTCCCAAACATCTCTGCAGCCCTCCACCAAGGTGGAGTAATTTATATCACAGCTCTGCAAACTCTTTTTTTAAAGGACCAGATAGAAAGTATTTTAACCCTTGTGGGCCTTAGGTGAACTCTATCATATTCATTTTTCTTTGTTGTCTTTTTTAACAACCCTTTAAAAATGTAAAAAACATTATTAGGTTGAGAGAAGTACAAAATCAAGCTATTCATTAATTTTTCAGCTTCTGATCTCAACCATGTAATGCTCTACCTTCAATGCATAGTTATTTCACTTACATAAAGCTTTTCTCATCACAAAATAATTAGTATGAGGAGCCTAACCTGTTCCTAAGACAGCCCAGAATTAGGTCTACCTAGGTTTTGTCAGTTGGTCTCTTTCATCCATTGTCTGTACCCAAAGTCTTCCCTTGCTTACCTCAAAAAGTGTCACAAAAAAAGTTAATATTTTGTCTTGTCCTTAACCATCTGTTTCCCCAGAATTACATAGAGACTTGAAATATTCACTAGAATTCACTGGCATAACTCGTTGTATTTCTGTGATTTTGTGATCAATATTATCCAACATACATCACCAAAATAGCCAGCAGTAAAAAGAAACATGGAATACAGTGAAATCATTGCAAATAGTGAAATATCTGGATACTTTTACGTAATTTGATAGTGAATTTGTCTAAAAAGAGAAAGTATGCATTCATTACCCCAGAAAATTTTCTAAATAAAGTATGCCACAATACAGCAAAAACAAACAAACAAAAACATTAGAGGCACATAAGAGCAGATTTGAATTGCTTAAAACAGAATTAGTGATTTTGAAGATAGAACATCTGAACTGGGAAAGACAGGAGAACAAAAAGAGAAGAAAATGGAAAAAAATAGAGCAGGGCCTCAGGGAATTGAATGGCAATGTAAAATGCACAAACATACACATTATTGGTGTCCCAGAAGGAGTAGAGACTGGAAAAGGAGTAGAAAGAATATTTGAGGAAATAATGACTGAATACTTCACAACTCATATGAAAGATATAAATATCAGTATCCAAGAAGGACAATTCACCCAAAACAGAATAAATTTGAATTGACCTACACAGAGACACCTACTATTCAGAATGACAAATATCAGAGAGAAAGAGAGAATTCTGAAAGCAGCAAGAGAAAAGAAAGCAATACATACAAGGGAACATTGACGAGAATAAGTGATGACCTCTCATCAGAAACCATGGAAGAAAGAAGAAAGTCTTGTGATACATTTAAGGTCCTTAAAGAGAAAAGTACCTCCCAAAAATTCTGTATGTGACAAAACTGTCCTTCAAAAATGAAGGTGAGTTCAAAGCCTTCACAGACAAAGAAAAACTGATAGAATACATTACCAAAGACCAGAATTACAAGGGATACTAAAGGGAGTGCTGGAGCCTGAAAGAAAAAATAAAACAGGTATGAAAGAATTGGCGAAGAGTGTAGAAATGAAGATTATTAGGTAGGGTGTATTAAAGGGTAAAAAGACAGACAGTAGTATGACATGACAACAGAAAGCCAAAGGACAAAATGCCTGAAGAATGTAATGTCTTTATACGAATAACATTGAATGTTAAAGCCTTGAACTCCCCAAACAAAAGACGTAAACTGATAGAATGGATAAAATATATGTGCCAACTATTTGTTTTCAAAAATAGACTCACCTCAGATGTAAGAACACAACCAGGTTAATATTGAAAGGTTAGGAAAAGAAATTCCATGTATAATGTAAGCAAAAAAGAGCTAGAGTAACAATACTAATAATGGACAATATAGATTTTAAATGCGAAACTGCTATAAGGGATGAAGAATGTCATTACATATTAATAAAAGGGGCAAATTAACAAGAAGAAATAACTATATTAAATATTTATGCACCAACCTGAGTGCCCCAAGATACATGAGGTACACACTGGCAAAACTGAAGGCGAAAATAGGTATCTCTGAAGTACTAGTTGGAGACTTCAATACAACGCTCTCAGTATTGGATAGAAGATCTGGGCAGAGGATAAAAAGGAAACAGAGAGCTTGAATAATATGATAATGAACTAGAACTAACTAAAACTCTATAGAACATTGCACCCCAAATAGCAGGATACAAATTCTTTTTATGTGCTCATGGATCCTTCTTCAAGATAGACCATATGTTGTGTCACAAAAAAAACTCAATAAAGTTTTAAAAAATTGAAATTATACAAAACACTTTCTCTGATCATATCAGAATGAAACAGGAAATCAATAATGGATGGAAAGAGGGAAAATTCATAAATATATGGAGAGCAAACCACTCACTCTTAAATAATCACTGGAACAAAAAAGAAATTGCAATAGATTTCAGCAAATACCTTGAGATGAAGGAAAATGAGAACACAACATATCTAAACCTCTGGGACAGTGCAATGGCAGTGCTGAAAGGGAAATTTATAACCCCCAATGCTTATATGAAACCTGAAGAACGAGCTAAATCTTCGACAATATATTTGCAAACAGAATCCAAACGCACATTATAAGAATTATACAACACGGTCAAGTGGGTTTTATCCCAGGTATGCAAGGGTGGTTCAACACAAGAAAATTAGATAGTGTAATAAACCACATTGATATATTGAAATAGAAAAGTCATATGGTCCTCTGTATTGATGGAGAGAAGGCATTTGACAAAATACAGCACCCTTTCTTGATAAAAACACTCCAAAAGATAGGAATAGAAGGAAGCTTTCTCAGTATGGTAAACTGCTTATATGTAAAAGCTAAAACTAGCACTCTACTGAACTGTGAAAGACTGAAATCTATCCCACTGGGATCAGGAAGACAAGGACACCCACTGCCACCATTGTTATTCAATATTGTGCTAGAAGTTTTAGCTAGAGCAATTAGCCTAGAAAAAGACATAAAAGGCAGCAAAGGAGGAAAGGAATAAGTAAGATTTTCACTATTAACTGATATGATCCTCGATCTAGAAAATCCTGAATAATTCACTAAAAAGCTACTAGAATTAATAGACAAGTTCAGCAAAGTGGCAGGATAAAAGATTAATATGCAAAACTCAATAGTGTTTCTATACACTATACATGCAATCTGAGAAGAAAATCAGAAAAGAAAATTCCATTTATAATAGTGACTAAAGTAATCAAATACTTAGGAAAAAACTGAGGAAGAACATGGTGTACCTGTATTCACAAAAATACAAAATATTGCTAAAAAAAACTGAAGAAGACAAATAAATGGAAGGACATTCCGTGCTCATGGATTGGAAGACTAAATATCAAGAAATCAATTCTACCTAAACTGATTTACAGATTCAACACAATCCCAATAAAAATCCCAACAGCCTTTTTTGAAGAATTGGAAAAGCCAATAATCAAATTTATTTGGAAATTAAGGGACCCCAAATAGTCAAAAGTGTCTTTAAAAAGAAAAACAAATTTGGAGGACTCTCATTTCTGGAATTTAAAGTATATTATTTAGTTACAGTGATAAAAACAGCATGGTACTGGCATAAAGATAAAGAGATTAATCAATGGAACTGAATAGAAAATTCAGAAATAGACCGTCAAATCTACAGTCAAATGATTTTTGACAAAGTGATCAAGCCCTCCCAGCTAAGCCAAAACAATCTATACAACAAATGGTGCTGGGAGAACTGGATAGCCATATCCAAAAGAAAGAAAGAAGCCCGCTATCTCACACCTTATACAAAAATTAACTCAGAATGCATCAAGGACCTAAATATAAAAAGCAACAGTTGTAAAACTGCTAGAAGAAAATGTATGAAAATATCTTCAATATCTCGTGGCATGCATCGTTTCTTAAACCTTACACCCAAAGCATCGGCAACAAAAGAAAAATAAAAAAAAAAAATAAAAGGAACCTCCGCAAAATTAAACACCTTTGTACATCAGAGTTCTTTAACAAGAGGGTGAGAAGTCAGCCAACTCAATGGGAGAAAATATTTGATAATCACATATCCAACAAGGGTTTAATATTCATGATATATGAAGTGATTATACAGCTCAGCAATAAAAAGACAAACTCCTTGCTTAAAAAATGAGCGAAAGACAATTGTCCACAGAAGAAATATAAATAGCAAAGAAACACATGAAAAAAATTTCAACATCACTAGCCATTAGGGAAATGCAAATCAAAATTATGAGATATCATTTCACTGCTATTAGGCTGGCAACTATTAAAAAGTCAGAAAACTGTAAATGTTGGAGATGTGGAGAGATAGAATGCTTATTCACTGTTGTTGAGAATGTAGAATGGTAAAGCCACTGTGGAAGACTGTTTGGCAGTTCCTAAGGAAGTTGAATATAGACATGTCATGGAACCCACCAATACCATCACTAGGTATATACCCAGAAGAAATGAGAAGAGTGACACAAATAGATATCTGAACACCGATGTTCATAGCGGCATTAGTCATGATTCCTAAAAGTTGCAAACAACCCAGGTGTCTATCAACTGATTAAAGAACAAACAAATTTAGGTGTATACACATGATGGAATATTATGCAGTGGTAAGAAGAAATGAGGAAGTGAAGCATGTGACCACATAGATGAGCCCGGAGGAAATTGTGCTGAGTGAAGCAAGTCAAATACAAAAGGACAAATACTGTATGATTGCCCTATTTTGAACTAAATATATTATGTTATCTCATGAAATTAGTAATTAGAATATAGGTCACCAGAATGAGGGTAGAGAATGGAAAAATGAAGATCATTCTGTGCAGAATTGAGTAAAAGGTTGTCTGTAAATCTTTGGAAATGAGTGGAAATGATGAGAGCACATCATGATATTTGTGATTAACAGAGCTATTGTATGGGTATAACATTAGGAAAAAGGGAAAATCTAAAGATATGCATATTACTAGAAGGAAAGCTAAAATATCTAACATGGGACTGTATAACATAATGAAACTTCATGTAAAATACAAATATGGGTGATATTACATATATATAAGACTGTTTTTACCTGATATAATTACAAATAAACTGAAGAGAGGAAAACAGAATAGAAGCTATGCATGGTAGGGAAGTCATGGAGAGATTGAGAGGGATGAGGTTTGTTTGGTTGGTTGGTTTTTGTCTATTATTATTATTATTGGAGTTATGGATTTGCTCTAAAATGATTTAAGTGATGAATGCACAACTATGTGATTATACCAAATGCCATTGATTTTAACACTTTCGATGGATTTATGCTCTATTAATACATATCAATATAGTTGATTTGTTAAAAAAAATCTGTACAACTAATAAAAAAGTGATAATGGACCAGCCCCATCCCAAAAGAAAGGAGTATCTTCAACTGCTAGCAAAACAATTCCATTCCTCTGCCTCATAATATCTCTGTGCCTTCTCAGCCTGAAATAGTGGAAATCATCCCAAATCCCTCAAAACTGAGAAATGAACAAAAATAAAGGGGGATTGTAACCACTGACTAAAACAGATTGGTTGTTATTGTAGTTATTGTCTTGTTTTAGCTGAATAACTTGTAACATTGATATAAAAATAAAATTTTAAATAAAAAATATGTTAAAACACTAAAATATATATGTCAAAAATTCATTTAATTTGGTTTTTGCACCTCCACTACTGTTAATGTGTTTCAGAACAACATGCGTTCTCACCAAGATAACTAATGCCAAGAGACCAAGTTCTCCATGGGTTTCAAGCAGGTGGAGACAGGTTCACTTTGAATCAACATTTCAAACTATCAACACTTGAAGAATGCTGGGGTGAGCTAAAGGGAAGAGTGATAGTGACATGTACAGACATTTATCTTTTTGGTGTCCAGTGGGGAAAATCTACAGGCCCACAATTGGCACTGGCAAGTTTTGTGGATTTGGCAATCCACAACCCTTCATGCACATCAGCAGAGGCCAGCATGAATGTGAAGCACTGAGGGCTTGGTTGACTGTCATTGCTATGTAAGTCCACAGGTCTTTCATATGATGCTGGTGGAATTAGAGGTGAAGGTAGGGAGGAAACCCACTAATAATGGGTGAAATTCTGGACAGACAATTGGAATATAGGATCAAAACAGATTAAATCTGATGTATTGAAATAAAGTCAATGTGCTCCAGGATTGCAAATTAAAATTTCTATATATTCCACTTGGGGAGTGGGAAAATAAGTACAGCTACTGACTCAATAATCAAAACCTCCCAGGAAAGAAGTCCATAGCCAGATAGTTTCACTGATGAATTCTACCATGCATTTAAAGAAGAATTAACACCAATCATTTTCAACTGCTTTCCAAAAATTCAGGAGGAGATAACACTTACTACTTCCTTCTATGTAGTCTGTATTACTCTGGTCCCATTCCCTGGTAAAGACAGCAGAAGCAAAAAAA
>JAQZBX010027267.1:0-21989 GCA_029593785.1 Cabassous unicinctus
GCGAGCCGGCCTGCCCTCACAAGGAGGCGCCCGGAAGCGAATCCGGGGCCTCTCATATGGTAAACGGGTGCTCTATCCATTGCGCCACACCCGCTTCCTGCCGTGAGGTTGCTGCATCAGCCCACCACACCGCTCAGGCCGGCGTGCCCTCACAAGGAGGCCTCGGGACGCGAACCCGGGCCTCCCATATGGTAAACGGGGGCTCTATCCACTGAGCCACACCCGCTTCCAAACATCTCCCTTTCAACAGCTAACTTTCCAGTTCAAACTATAGGCTAAATTGTTTGGTACAAGTATAAGAATATAGTGGAAATATTGAGACAGTATAGAGAAATACTTTGGGACAATGCTGAAATGAAGCGTGAATGACGTTGAGAGGTGAGAATAGGAAGAAAGGGCATTCCGGTAAGCAGAATATCACAGAGCAGAAGAAAGAGGGCAGATGACAAGCTCAAGGAGAGGCAAAAGCACAGAATTCATATAGGGATAGAGTAGGAGATGTGTCTATAAACTTACTATGGGCAAATGTGGGCTTGCAAGCCTGGCTAAAATTTTGGAGAGAGATGTGGAGGGTTTGGGGACAGGAAAAGTTAAAGTATAGCACCAAGGCACTGTTTTGGGACAAGTGACCTAACTTAAGGATGCAGGCTGGAATTATGAATGAAAGCCCAAAGATTGCAAAAGCGGGGTTACTGTTGGTGTTTGAGCATGAACTAAGGGTCTGAAACAGAGTTTTGCGACAGGAATCCAAAAGAAACCTATGCAGAGGTGGTAAAGAAAGAATCTATGGGAATTGATAATTAATGAGATGTGGGGATGAGGAACGGTTAATGAAGGAAAGGAAGTGACGTCAAAAAGGATTCTGATGTTTTTAAACCAGATGACCAGTAGAAACATTAATGGAAACAGGTTAAGTTTGAAGGAGAAAACAGTTTTATAAAAGACTGCTTTTCAGAACTGCTGATTTAATTTAGCATTTTAAAAATACGTGAATTTTGCATATTTTGAGTGCCTGACGCTGGCTTGGTATAGAGGATTCTTAATACCACAATTGTATTACACTGGAGCAGCTGATGACAGAGACAGACACACAAATTATTTTCCTAGTGGAAGTTATAGGAATGGGGTGAAGTCTCTCAGGGAGAAAGTCATGTCTAATCTAAAACTTTCCTGCAGAGATTATCTTGTTTTGCTCTTTTATTGACAGAAAACATCTGAAAGCCAGCTTGCATGTAGACATCTCTTCAAAGAGATTTAAAAAATTTATTGAAGTCAGCCTTTGTCTCCCCTTGCCCCCCACCCCCATTAAATCTATCAGTTCCTTTACTCTTGGGCCTTTGATAATTTGTTTCTTTCCTCTGCACCATAGTCTAATTTGCTAATACCTTTTTCCAATACAGAACTCACAAAACTAAACTCCTTAAGAGTTCAACCCCTGGCAACGCATCGCTACCATAACATTTGAGAATCTGTCTAATGCAGGATACTTGGCAGTTTTTCTAATTCCTATGCAGACAGCAATTTGTTGTGAGCTTAGACACTTGGTACGTATTAATGATAACTGAGCAGTTCGCATCCCATTCAGGACAGCAGACCTCGAGGAGTCTTCCTTTAGGCTCCCTGTTCCCTTGCTTAATGTCTTCACATTTCTGCCTTGGGTCTAATATTATCAGGAGTCCTTCATTCCTCTCCTTTTCAAGGCCACTGCAAGTTGACTTCTGGGAAGCCCATACCTATCCTGCCTGGTCTCTTGCATGAGTCTACATTTCTGACACGTGGGGATCCTGAGTCATAGGCCAGGGCACACGGACTTATGACGCCCAGGATACCAGGTGTCTGCAGCCAGGGGACACTGGCATAGTGGTGCTCTCTGCTCTGCCGCATTCTTCCAGAGCTCCTTCCACTAAGGAAGACTAAGGAGACTAGTACTGATAATTCAGTGATTTCACATACATGATCATATTTTGATCTTCACACCCCCATCCTGAAGTAGGCAGGAATTCATATTTCCATTTTATAAATGAGTTAATTATGGCTCGGGGAGATTAAGCACATGCCCTAGGTCCCACAGCTGTCAAACAGAACAAACTGCCATTATTAGGGACCAAATGAACTACAAATAATGATAGGTTGCTAGCTCACATTTAGTTTATAGCTTGTTATAATTACCTATTTTCTGCTCTACTAGTGCCAAGTCAGGAATTCACAGTCCGTATCGTGTGTTTTTTGTCAAGTCAAGTTCTCCTCATCACTAATTTGAAAGGATGATGGTCTTCCAATTCCACTATCTGTAGAGGTAAGCAATCCCACACAATTTAGAGTCCTGTGTGGCTTATGAAATAGATCTTGGTATTTTACAGTGATACTGTAAACACAGAGAAAGCAAAAGCTAAGGTCAGCCAACATTTATGATTCAAGTAAAGTAGAGAATTAGACAACCAACAATTAGTCAGTTTCCTTCCAACTTTATGCTGAAGAGCATGCATGCCATAGTATTGGTGACAACTGACTGTTCATGCCAAAAGCAGAAGCAAATCTCTTTCTGACTAACAGATCACCAATAAAATTTGCAAGTGGTTTTTATTATGATAATATAAAATGATGCGATTGAAGAATAAGTATTTGCTTAGTGACAGCCAATGATGCTCACTGAAAGTTGACTCAGCCTTGAAGTTAAGAATCAAAGCAAATGTGTGGCATGCTGTGGTCCTCATTTGCTTCACTTTATAGCTGAGAGTCACTGCTCTGAAGGAGAGGGAACTAGATCAGCTTTACAGTGTGATCAAGATAATAACAGTAACACTACCCTATAGCTATAAAGCACTTTAACAGCTACAAGTTGTAAACTGTCTTCGCAAAAGCAGAAGGCAAAGTATGATTCCTGATATGTCAGTACCTACAAAGACTGTATGCCAGTGAGGCCAGGGGCCACTGCATCAGTAAAGCAACTAACTCATTTCAAGTAGTTAAGATTCCATGATGAAGAGACCATGTTCATTTTCTCAGGTCAGCGCTCAGATAAAAAACGTGTTCCTAGAATCTGCATTCGACAGAAAACCTCATAGGTTTTACTTCCTGTTAACAGGAGTGTCAGCAGCAAAATTATCCACAGGTAGCAAAATGGGCAAATGCTCGAAAAATATCAGATGCAGAGAGCAGAGCAAACATAGGAGCTGAAGCAAGAGTCCAGCTGAGTTTCAATGTAAAATTTTGTAAGCCATCACCACAGTAAACATTGCCAGACTAAGGGAAACAAATATTAAACACAGGGTACTTACATGAATAGCCCCAGGCCCAGCCCACCTGAGACTTGCAGTATGGACTCACAAGGTAGTAAAAGAAAAACCAAGTATTCTAATTTATTATTCTCGTATTGAAAGGTCTTTGGCCCACTACTCAGTGACTGGGCGGGCACACTATATACACGATCTCATCTAATCCTGGGAACAAGTCTAAAAGGTAGATGTTATTTCAGAGATGAAAGAAGCAGTCACAGGGAGATAAAGTACTTGACCCAAGCACACACAGCATTGGAAGTAGAATTTGAACATTGCTGTGTGACTCTAAAACCTGGTATGTTTCTTTAAAAACGCTGAATTGCCCTTCTGTTCCCCAGTGAGCCAAATCCAGAGTAAAAGACTTAGCTACAAATTAGGATCTTCATGAATAAAAACATCTTTTCCTTAGGAACAGCACTAGATTATATCTTTATAAACTAATGAAATCTTTATCATTTCATACAATCTCAAAACCATCTCTTTTAATGTGACATATTTATAAAATTGGTTCTCTGAAGTACAATGTTTGCCCATTTACTTTAAAATAAGGTTTCCATGGGCATTTGGGCTTCATAACTATTTTTGACTTTTCTAAAATAGAGCAAGAATTTAATTTCTAACTGGAATCACACATCTGTTTTTATATGAACCAAATGCTTTCTACTTTCATCAAAGTCTGAAATCAGACTCACGTCTCACCAGGCACTGTGAAAAGATGGACAGTCAGCAGGCATCTGTGTGCTTTCAATGGGTAGTGTCCATGACAACAGGGAAAATCGCCACAGCAGTGTTAGCAACACTGTTAGCAGGCTCAGAGAGATTAGGAATAGAATTAGCCGGAGATCAATCTACCTCTTCCTTCTAATAGATGCATATTTCTAAACGGAATTAAGAAGCACTGTAGGAAGCATGGACCCGTCTCAAAACATCATTTCATACTTGTTTCCGAACGGATAGACGCGTCTGTTCTAAGTGCTGCCCATCTGGCACTTTTCCACAATCCTACACTTTAAAAATTTTCTTGTAATTTGTAAACAATTCATAAAGTTAATAACCATAAGAACAAAGGAGAAAACTTTGAATGCCACATAAATTTATTTTCTAAAAATGAATGCACCAAAGTTCACCATTCCAATGAGATGTTTCCAATTACCTTAAGAATTTTAAACTGTTTTGGATTTCACTTAAATACAGTTTATTTTATTTATTTATTTTTTTACCGGGAAGTCCCGGGGATCGAACCCAGGTCCCTCCATATGGGAGACAGATGCCCAACCGTTTGAGCCACATCCGTCCCCCAAATGCAGTTTATATATGAAAGAAACAGAAAAAAAAACAAGAAAT
This sequence comes from Cabassous unicinctus, assembly GCA_029593785.1. Taxonomy (NCBI): domain Eukaryota; kingdom Metazoa; phylum Chordata; class Mammalia; order Cingulata; family Chlamyphoridae; genus Cabassous; species Cabassous unicinctus. Next base: position 4,623 of record JAQZBX010027267.1, read on the forward strand.
AATTTTCCTTTTAAATGGCTCTCCTTGGTTTTTACTACATACTTTGTAGTTCCAAATCAGAAATAACTGTATACTAGCAGTACATCCATCACCATAAAAACAGCAAATATGAAGTTGTTGCTGATATACTTGAAATACTAGCCTGCTAAGAAGCACACGTGTTTTTATATTGTATTAATAAACTTTATCTTTAAAAATTTTTGACAAGATGAATGAAGGAAGCAAAACTGTAGCTACTATAACATATTCAGAACAATTGATTTTTTTCTGTTTATTCACAGACAAGCTTTTTTGCTTTGATAATACTCAATGATATAGCATTGAAATTGTTGGAATAATGCTTTATCATTTTTCTTTAGCTTTCTAGGTCAGAAGTTCTTAACCTTCCTCAGGTGACATTTAAGGAGAGCTGTTTGATACTGAAATTCACTCTTTACACAGCAGTATTACAGTTGGTACATCGATGGTCTAAAATTATGCTCCTAAAGCATTTACAAATCTTGAATTTTGAGAAGAAATTCTGTTCTGTTTTTCATACTGAAAACAACTTGACAAATCAACTCATTTTAACATGCTCTATAAAATTATCCATTATTTCAATAATTACTGAACACTTACTACATTCCAGGCATTGTCCCTAGCCCTGGGGATACAGAAGTGAACAAACAAGACAAAAATACACACCTACACTCTCGCACGCACACACACACACACACACAGAGACAAGGTTTAAGAAAGATTAAGGTAACATCTGTATCGACAAAACAAGTTATTGCAGGAAATTAAAGATTTAAAGTATAGTTCAGCTGTGTTTCTGTTCAAAGTCTATGAAATGAAGGAATTTCATCATTTCCCATTAAAGAAGAAAATACCATGTAACTTCTAGAAGGAAAGACGTTTGACAGGAGGAATGGAAAGAAGGGCAGAATTCCTTCCTACTGAGTAGATAAAATGTTGGTATTTGAAAAACAGGTTTGATTTGAAGAAGTTGTTGGAGACTTGTGATTTTTAAGGGCACTTAAACAAATTCTGTGGTGGTTGATGGCCCTGAATTTTCATTACATCTCATTTCATTTCTAACTTTATGGATTTTTCCCTCATGAAATAAGTACATCACTGCCAACACTTTTCTTATGATCACTATTTTCGAAAAATCCCATCTTCATTCGAAGTTAAAAAGTAAAGTCAAGATAGAAGAAATGACTTCCCTAAGGTCAAAAGTTGGATGAGAGATCTGAGGGAGCTAGAGATGTGTTTACAAGTCAATGATCACAACTGGCTTGGTCAGGAGTGAATGACCAACCTCTGGCTGAACCACTCATCTCTTTCTCAGCCTCTTGGAATTTTGAACAGAGATATATAAAGACAGGGGACTGTTGATAGCTGGGTCAATTTGCCAGCTGTACCCTGGAGGGGAAGTTCCACAAACTGTTCCAGTTCTTGACTGTTAACCTCTTACTTTGTTTTCCTGAGACATCTTGGTATTCTTCCAATAAACAATCCCTTCTGCTTAAACTGGTTTCTGCTAACTGCAACCAAAAGAAGATGAATACGACATCCCCCTCACTGGCCCATTTTGTATACTGTGTTTAAATTCATTTCCTTTCTTTTAATCATCCTGCCAAAACCTTTCAATGTTTCCTACTGCCAAAAGATAAACTCAAATCTACCAACATTCCAAAGTTTTCCCTGATGCATTCCTATAGGCATTCAAATCCAGGTCTATTTATCTACTCACTGTCACACAAAATGCAAAAGAGCCTGTCACCTCTTCCATACTTTGCTTCCCATTATTCCTAAAACACTGATAAAAGTGATAATAGATGAAAATGGAAAATACAGGGTTTAATGATAGGTTTGGGTTCAAATTATGTACCTGCCAATTATTAGATGTGGAGGTTTTGCACAAGTTTTTGAACTACTCTAATCCTTAGTTCCTCTTTACTAAAATGAGGTAATAATATCTTGTTCTCAGGGTTATATTAAAGATTAAAAATAGATTGCATGTATGTATATACCACCTAAGCACATGGTAGCCTGTCACACAGAATGAGTAGGAGCCCTTATTATTTCATTATGACTTAAATCTGTATCTCCAACCCAAAACTCTTTCTTGAGATTCAGAGCCACATATTTAAATGTCTATTTGACTTTTCCCCTGTGGATGGACCTCAAATTCAATCTTTCCAAAAGGAAAATAAATATCTGCCTTTCTCCTGTCAATCTAGCTTATCTTACATTCCTTACTTTGAAAATTCAAAGTTGATCAGGTTTAAATCTATTGATAGCTTTCCATAGATTCAAGAAGAAAGATCCATTCCTTTGACTGTGACACGTGTCCTTCAACAATGTGGCCATGGCCCAAAGGCAATCTCTCACCATGCCTTGCTACCATATTCAATCACTTATAGTTTCTGCTTCCATAGCCTCGTTAATGTAGGTCAATCTGAGTGGAATGCCCTTACTTCAGCACCCTAAGAAGTGGCCACTGAGCATTCTAGGGTCACACCCTTTATGAAGCCCCAGCAGAGATGACCCTTCCCCAGGTTTGAGCTCCAACTGTACCCCTTCAATACAGGTATCATGACACTCAAATTTGGATTGCTGTATTTCCACACTGAAGAGGAGTGCTATGCTTTACTCCTTTGGGGGCTCCAGTGTGTAGTCCAGTCCTGGCACATCACAAGCCCTTAGTATAGGCTTGTTGAGTGAAGGAGGGTAATTAACAGGAAAAGACAATCGAGGGCATTTAATAATGAAAAGCAAAGTTCAGAGTATGAAGACATTGAGCTCAGTGTCTCACAAGACCCACAACAATGCAGAATACAGTAACTGTTCATAATTAGGCTTCTCACTCATTAAAATAACATTTCAATATTGTCAGGATACTCTACCCTATTTAAGGTATGGGAAAAGCTGACAAATCGTTCCAAAAGGGGTTATATCAAGCACTCCTTTTTATAAGATGGCTATTGCCCCTTAAATGACAATTTGAGAGACTTATAAATGCTTCATAGTCTATATAATTTAAAATATAGTGCTTACAACACTATGCATTACTGAAGAAAAACCAGAAAGTAAGTTTACTATTATTATCTAGTAATTTGTGACCATCTCCTATATTAGTATGATATTTAGGCAACTTTAATAAATTTGCACATAACTTTCATAACTTTTAAAGGAAACCTAGAAGATAAAAATGCATTGGGAGAATCTTTTCTTCAGCTGATTAAAATAGAGAATTATTTCTTTAAAATATTGATAGCTATACCATAGTAAATCATATGCAAGATAGCAAGCGAATCATAGTAAGATCATATGCAAAGATGGGGTCAAAAACACATAAATAAGGAATTTACTCACATTCAAGTGGGAAGGGGTATAAAAATAACTCACAATTTAGAAGAAATTCTTACATTATTGAATTAAATTATGTTGTAAGATTTAGTTCTTAGAAAATTCTCTGCAAATTTATAGAATGCATCCTAGGCAACAGATTTTCTATGAAAGATTGTCACAGGCCTGAATAAAATTGATGTGATTTATCCATCAAGATTCAGCATAGTCAATAAAAAGCTAAAGGAAATGAACGGATGTTTTGATAGACTTTAGATGTACTACCTCACCTATCTTTTATAATGTCTCTAAAATCTCTTTGGACTTTCCAGTGGATTTCACTCAGAGTAAACACCAAAATTTTGCATTTAAGATTTCACTTTTGTTGAAGTGGAGTAATGGATGAAAGTGATAGGAGCCATGACTGATTAAGTGGAAGTAAATTGCTCCTTTTAAAGCAGCCTTTAGGCAGGTGCACAATATTACCTTTGTGAAATTAAGCAGAGGATCAGAAAAGAAAAACTATGAATTTAAAGAATCATGCATTACTGGGATGTGCTAGAAACCAAATTATTATATTTGATGTGATTCCTAAAGGGATTCATTTACACTTTCAAATCTTCTATGGCCTTATGATCTGCCATGCTCCAGGCAGTTCACATACAAATTAACATCACTTCCTTAAGGAAGGGAAGTCTTGGCTGTTGGAGAAGCAACTGTTATAAAAAAGCACTATGAGATTTAAATACCTAGAAGCTTGCTAGAAGCCAGGAAGAAATGAGATACTGATAAAAGTTATATATCTATCATAGAAAGCCTTAGCTCTCTATATTCATGGCTAAGCAAAAAACATCAAAATACTCTTCATTTTACATCTGAAGATGTTTTATGACCAGTGAGTAAGATTGGCCTGTCAAGCAGTCAGTCAATAATGATAGCAGTACTTGAATACCCTTTTAAAATAAAGGAAACAACTTGCTTCTTAAACTATGCTAGACTGCAGGTCAGTAAGCTCAGGAAAGGAAAGACAGTCAAAGTCTTCATTTGATTACTTAAGTTCTCATCTTAGAAGATTTTAGGCTGACATAAACATATAATTTCCATATGAAGAATGAGGTCTTGTAGAGTTTGAACTGTGATACGTTTTTGCCTCTTTTTAGTGTTTAATGGTAAAAAATAAAAGTAGTGAGGAGAAGCTGAAATAAAATTTTCTATTACATTCACCCAACTGCTTTTCAGTTGAAATTATGAGCAGAGATTTTATTGTGTTAAATGCATACACAGAACCAACCCTGTAAAAATGTACCTGACATGGGTAATAAATAATGATTCTGGTTGTTAAAAACAAAAACAGTATTAGATATGTAATGTGGGGCAAATGTCCCCAAAGCATACAAAGTTGGTACCTAGAGACTGTCATTAAAATTTCTGGCATTTCTTCAAGACTACCATCAGTTATTCTTGATGCTATTTTCCCAGGCTATGTGAAGGTGTTTCTATTTAGTAAATTTTAAGCAATATAACCATGACACAAATTTGAATAAAATCAAAGAATGCTTAAACCCCTACCTAAATACAGCAGTGTCTCTACTTAAGAATAGGCAAACATTCCAAGCAAAGACAACAAACTATATTTCTGTTGAAACAAAAACAGTAGAGCGTGAAATAGCAGCCTGCCATCAGACATTGGGAGTTTGATTTTCATCACTGTCAACTGAAACAGCTCTCTCCTCCATGTCTGGAGAAAAAAAAAAAAAAAAGACAATACCATCTGTATGTAAGCAGGAGGGCAAACCTTGTCATCTACTTGCTATACTTCAGCATGCCCAGCATGCCACATACGCCTATTTAGTCCCTATTTCACTCCCTGAATCTAACCGGGACTCCTAGTTATCATCCATTCAGAGAAATACACAGTGATTTTTAAAGAGATTCTGCTGGTGTCACATCTTCTACGAAGAAGTTTTCAACCAGAGAAATTCTGATTGATTTGTCTGGGGTCATGTTGAGGTAAAAGGAAAAGTTTGAAAAAAATAAGCACTTCAAAGTGGTGAGTGGCAAATCCAAACAGCAAGGTGAAGGCATTTCAAAAGCCTCCGCTGTGATGACTGCACAAAAACACGGTATACGAGTGTAGGACTTACATCAAAAGAACAGTCAATAGTTGCTGTCCAGTTATTTCCAATTCACCTGTTACAACGCTAAATATGCTCTTGAAACTCTGCCCTCTGTCAGAGATTCAACTTTTCCCACAAAGAAGAAATGAACAGCACAAATATGCACTGTGGTAATACTGAAGGGAAATTTAGATCTAACAAAGCAGACTGATAAAACAGGTAGAAAATATCCTCAACTAGACTAGATTGTTTATGATACCAGAGAAGCATGAATCTGATTTACAATGTTTATATGCATTTGTGTATCAGGCATGGCACACTGACTATAAGGAAAGCAGAGAGACTGGATTAACTCATCATTGAAAAATGTCTAGGCTAAATGTACATCAAATGTCAAAAAACAAAGAAGCAACAACAAAAAATCTCAGCCACATCCTGGCCATGACCTTTAGAAACTTTCCATGTAATTTAACCTGGTTGCAATAATAAATTACTATGATAATTTTAATAGTTTGGATTGTACAACAAGCATTCACTCACTCTTCCTTCTACCCAGGGCAGAATATACCTTCCCATTCTATTGGCTTGGAGCTTGGCAATGCCTCTTGCTTTGGCCACTGTGATGTTAGTGAATGTGATACAAGCAAATGCTTGAGAGGTGTTTGCGCTGTGGGGCTTGCCGTCTTGGAGAATGCCATCACCATGAGAAAGGAATGCATTACCCACTGGCTTAAAGAGGATGAAGAGTATGTGGAGCAAACCTAGACTCAATCTGCAGCTTGGAGGCAAGCCCAGTCAAGATCAGCCGAGCTCCACCAGTCCACAGATGCATGAGCAAGAATAATGATTTGTTGTTTTAAGCTGCTGAGTTTTGGGATGGTTTGTTACACAGCATTGCTGTGGAAACAGCTAACTGAGATAAAAACAATTACGGTGATATAATTAATATATCATCAAAAATAGTGCCTATAATTAAACAAATGGTATAGGGTGAAATGAAAATAGAGAGAGTTCAATATTGCTGATAGAATATAGTTCTAATTTTGGTCTATTTAGACCTTTATACTTTTACCTCCCTCTTCAACCACATACAGAGTCTGAGGCACTAATGTAGGTACTTTCTATTCATTTGATTCTTACAATTCCTGTAACGTAAATATTATAACCTTTTACTGATAAGGAAATCAAGACTCTCAGAGGTCAATGATTGATCTTAGATCCCAGAGCTAATAGGCTGCAGTGCTGGGTTTCAAGTAGGTGCACTTCCTTAATACTATATTTCAGCAAAGTTGTTTTTTTTTTTTTTTTTTTTTTACTTAAAAAATGTTTAAAGGGGAACAAGCACACTCTATAGAAGAGAGCTAATGTCTTTTCACTTTTGTTGCTCTGTAGGGACATATCTAGCAGTGAAATAGCTCTCCCATTCCTACCCCCAGATGGTCCACTTGACAAGGAAAGGACCCTGGGGATGTCTGAAAGCTCTCTTCTTGCAAAGCTGAAGTACAGGCTAGAAAATTCCTAAGATAGCTGTAAGTTTTAGCTCGAGAGGATTCTTTAAAAAAAAAAAGTTTATTTCTTTTCATCTAGGATCATTAAGATAATTCAGTCTTGATAAGGACTGCACAAAGGAAAAATCAGAGATTTTTTTCTTTTAATATACATTTCCCTAACCAGGTGTATTCCTAATTAACACATAATAAAAACTGAAAAGAAAATGCTTACTTCTTTCAATTTTCCTTTCCCAATGCCAATCCTTAGGCATATTATTAAAAAGAAATATGGAACTATAACAATTTCTATGAATGTTTTTCTTTTTAAAAATATAGATACAGAGATTAAGTCCTCTCAAGCATTACATTAAAATATTATTAGTATTTCTGTAGCTCAATAAGCCTTTTATCAGATATATTTCCTAACAGCACAGGGCCATCAGAATATCTCTATCATGACACTAGGCAAATATCTTTCAAAACTTCCAAATGTAATAAAACTATAAAAAACTGGATATTATGATTAGAAGTAACTATGATGTTGGAAAATCTCCATTGCACTAAAAATAACCCCTGCATAATTAATTGGATGATGTTATCTCTACAGCCGTAATATTAGGCTTGCAACTGAAAACATCTGCTCATCTTGAGAAAAGGAGTATATAAAGTGAAAGAAAAGGATTTACATGTAAGATAATAGACTTTATGTCTGAATGTATCTGGAGCACTTGGCTTTTAAAACATGAAATACTAAATGGAAAACATTTCTAATAAAACGGAAATAAGAGAATCCTTTTTTGCAAATGGATCATACTCAAAAATGCCTCTTAGCAACTGCAAAATTTCCCTGCCCTTCATATACAACTCCTTTATTGGTAAACTTCCCAGCATATGTTGTAGTGAGGCCTGTTAGGAATGTCTTTAAGTTTATAGGAAAACTACATGAATCAACCTACTGAAGGTGGTATATGTTTACTATTACATATTTTTTTACGAAATCACTAAGCAATAAAGATAACTATGCTGTGACATTAATTAATTGCAAAACACACAAAAATGGAGGGACTAGTATAACCAACCTCTTGTACCTACCCCCAGATTCAACAATTATCAGTATTTAGCCACGTGCTTCATCCATCCCTCTTTGTTGTTTTTGCATATTTTTCAAGCAAATCCAAGATCCCATTGATGTACATCTCTAAAAATGCAAACCCTGTCTAAGAAAACCAGGATGTCATTCTAGCCCTAACAAAATTAATGATAACTGCTTGGCACCATGGAATATCTAATCTATATTGGAATTTCCTATCTCAAATGAGTCTGCTTGAATTATGATCCAAACAAGGTTCACATAATTCATTTAGCTGTTAGAACTTCTCATCTCTAGCCCAGGGCAATAGCTCTATCCTCTCTACCTCCATCCCATGCTCTTGCTTTATTGAAGAAAACAGATCCGTTTTCTTAAATTTGTCTGCTTGCTTCCTCCTGGTGTCATTTAACTGGTCTCTCCCTGCTCCATATTTTATGTACAGCAGAAGTTAGTGAAAGGCTAGATGAGAACCAGGTTCAATGTTCTTGGAGGACAAGGACGTTTCATAGGTGGTGGTATATATACTTCATATTTTGTTGTTTCAGAAAACCCATGTCTCATTATTTTTTAAGTTGCTGTTACATAGGGAAAACCACTATGAAATGGGTTTTTACTAATCACTATTGTTCTATAGTAAACTTATATTTATATAATGTGTGTGCTTTGACAAAGAACTTTAAGTTGCATTATCCAACTATAATAAATCAGGCCCCCAAAAGTTAACAATGTAAAAAGCAATGAAAAGGCAGTTCTGGGACTAGAATCCAGGTGCCTGAACTATCAAGTTGATGCTCTTTTTACTAACACCACTCAGCTTCCAGATTCTTTTAGTTAAAACAGCATGATTTATAGAAAAGCACAACTTTTCTATAAAGAAAAGAAAAAAAGGCCTGTGGAAGACCAAAAAAACCACCAAAAAACCAATGAATGCAAATCAAAATTACACAGAGGAGAGTGGATGTAGCTCAAGTGGTTGAGTGCCTGCTTCCCATGTACGAGGTCCCACGTTTGATCTCCAGTACCTCCTAAAAAAACAATGAAAAAACCAACTCTCATTGGGGAGCGGATGAAGCTCAGTGGTTGAGCAAGTGCTTCCCATGTACAGGGTCCTGGGTTCAATGCCAGGTACCTCCTAAAAAAAGAATATTTGTTTTCATTCAAAGGTAAACTTAGCCACATATGCAATACTCATTTTATATTTATAAATGATTAAAATGAAGCAGTTTAGGTTATGTAATATGGAATATTAGCTAATATTTCAGACTTTACTTGAATATATCTCATACCTTAAGATTTAAAATAAGCTTTTTTCCAATTTCATCTTTTTTGCACTAAATATTTCTTTTTCCCCATAATATAATCTTTTAAGGAAAATTACTGTATTTTCCAGGGCTATGATAATTTTCCAAAAGGAAAAATGATAAAAAAATAACTGCAAGAGCCATAATTTCAATTTTCAACTTTTTACACATGTAAAGCGATTTGTGCATGGGAGGTGTAACTAAGAGAATGTGTGTGATTTCTGTGTATATCAAACTTGTAATTAAATAGCTGAAGGAAGATAAATCATTACTTGAATTTTAGTTTATATTTAAAGCTATAACAATAGCAAATTAAGGAAGCCTAAATTTAAACTTCTTAGTGTCGTCTGCCATTAATGAATATACAGAAGTGAACTCTGAAGTATCTCCTTTCTTATGTAAGCATAGTACAGGACTGTCTATAAGGATTTAGGTTCATATTTGTTTGGAAAGGTAGAGACATGTCAAAGGGTGAAGAGAATGTTTTCAAGCTACTCAATAATCCTATGACTTTAATGCTACAAATATTTCAAAAGAATCAATAATGGGAAAAAGAGGAGTGAAGCAGCATGGTAAAAAGCATGAACTGCCAAATACTGAAAGTGAAAATATGTCATGACAAAACAGCCAGAAGTTCTCTGGGTGCATCTAACTACTCAACATTATAAAAGAGTTCATTGAAACTAGCTGACATATTTTTTGAAGCTTAAAAAATTAATCTTTCCCTCCAAATCCTGAAAAAAAAACAACTATATTGCATGTGATGCTGGGATATTCTTCAAACTCTAAAAATGGGCTACTGACTGCATTTATCATAAGATTAATATGAATTTAATTTTTAAAATATTTTATTTTGAAAAGGTTCAAACATTTCAAAAGTCAAGAAAATAGTACTATGAACCACAATGATAATTATCAACTCATCACTATTTTTTTCCTTCTACACACTTGCCTCGTCTCCACCGTCTAGCTGCATTATTTTGAAGCAAATCCTAAACATCACTTCACTAATTGTAAATATTTCAGGATATATTTCTAAATGATAAAGCTTACATTTTAAAGATGAAAACACCACTATCACACCATGGACTTAATGATAATTCATTAAAATTATCAAATATCCAGTCAATATTCCAATTTCTCTGACAGGCATACATATATGTATATATGCATGTATATATGTGTAACATGTATGTGTTTCATATATATACTACACACACATAAAAATTTGTTTGAATCAGATTTCAATAATATTGATTTATGTCTCCTTTAAAATAAATCGATTATGTTCCCCACTCCATCTCCTTTCTCCTTTGCTGTTTTTATTTTTTATTTTTTGGTTGTTGTTGAAGAAACTGGTTCATTTGTCCTACAGTGTTTCCCACAATCTAGGTTTTGCTCATTGTAATTCTGTAATGTCATGTAACACGTTCCTTTGCTCTCTGTGTTTCCTATAAGCTGGTACTTAGATCTAAAAGTTTGATCAGATTCAGGATCCACTTTTTGGCAAGACTGGTCTAGAGATGATGCTGTGAATTCCTATCAGCAGGCACACAACAGATTTTCTCTCAAGCATTGGCCGTCACTGCCCTGATCCACGATTTCAATACAAGATGCTAAATGGTCATGAGCTATTTCTACACAGGTAATTCCTTTTTCCTTTACTAGCAGGGATACTTCTATGACTTACCCTCATCATCTCTATGGTTTTCCTGGAATATAGTATTTATAGAAAAAGCAAGAACAAGCTTTTGATTCTTTTCCTTTATTTAACAGTTTTCAGAAGTGGTGACCAAAAAGTTAGTTGTTGTTTTGAAGTATCAAGTACGTTTTGATCCACTGAGGTTATTAACTTTGCTAATTCCCAAGTACTCTTGGCTTTGAGAAACCTTTTAAGAATAGTAATCGTTGATAATTCTCTTGCTTTATCTGTGTAGGACAACCCTATATTCCTAGTCATTTTGTATACTTCTTGCTCCAAACGTGGAATTAGCTACTTCTCCAAAGAGCCCTGATTCCCTCCGTTGAACCTCAATTTGGACTCCTGGGGTTCTCATTGCTACTAGATGGTCATAGCTTTTGGGCATTTTCAAAGGATAAATTTAGAAATATGTATTTTTAAAATAAATGTAATTTGACACTTCTCATTCAAAGAATTCAGGATTTTTACTTAGTCACATCAATCTTAGATGACCTCTACCTTCTTTGTCCTATACCAAAAAGCCTGGTCTTAAGTGACACTAACATAGTTATTTACTTGCTTTATCCCACAATATACCCCTCCCCCCCCACCCATACACACCTACCAGTTTCCCAGTAACAATACTGACACTACTACCAAATATGGTTCTGAGTTTAAATTCCCTCCCCCTACTTTTTGGACCTGAGGGTACCTTCCACTAGGGATATGCCATCAAATATCTGTGTCTTAATAGCATATAAAATGGCTATTTTCTGTGTGATTGGTTACAGCAGCAACTAAATGGATAATGAGGTTTATTGATTTCATTTTTAAATATTGCCTTCATTTTATTGTTTTTGTTTTATACTTATGTAAAATATATAGATATTTCCAAAGTCAAATCCACAAAACATGCCCCCTCACACAGTAACACTGTTTCTTTAAGTGTACTTTTCTTCCCTTTGCTGTTTTCACTTAACACTTTATCCCTAGAGATCTCCCCACAGCAGTATATAGATGCTCCTCATTCCTTTTTACAGCCTCAAAGTAAGTATTTCCTTGTATGGATATAGTGTAATTAATCCAACCAGTCCCCCACTGATAGTCATTTGGTTGGTTCTAGTCTTTAAAGTTTACAAAAAGAGCAGTAATGAACAGTGTTGGGTATATGGTTTTTCATACTTTGTCTAGCCATTCATTTATTTCTCTAAAATTTAAAAAATGGCAAATTTTTTTTTTCAAAAGGAAGAGACTATAATGCAATAAGAAAGAGTTTGGCAAATATTCACTCACTTGCCTCTAAAATTTAAAGAGTGGCTAATTTTTTTTTTCCCCCAAAAGGAAGAGACTATAATGCAATAAGAAAGAGTCTGGCAAATATTCATTCACTTGTCCACAAAATGAAATGGTCTCTCAACTATTTCAAAAGAAATTATGTAACTTATTCAACTAATTAACCACAATTTATAATCTGTTAATATATTCAATTTGAGTGAACAACAGAGCCTCAGTTTTGCCTGTCTTCATTATTTTTATAGCATACTAAAGATGAAAACTACCATTATTCCCAAGCTTTTTTTAATTATGAAACTATTTTCACAACAGCCTTGATGCTGTAAATCAAGTAATCTACATGGCACAACTGAGCTCATAATGCAAAGACTCGCCACATAAACACAAAATCGGGCGGCTGCATATATGAAAATGTTCTGAATTTTAATGACACATCATTAAGAAAAATGAGCTGAAACATCACAATTCATAAAGTACAGTTTTTTACAAAGGCTTAGCAGGCTTCCAAACTGTTAAAACTACATTATAAATTTCATAAAATAAGCAGCATTTTTAATAAAAGCATACAGTTTCCTAAAATTCTACTTGTTTCATAAAAAAACTACTTGAAATAACACAAATTATAGGACAACAGCAATGTGCATATTACTTTTCTTCTATCTTGGATTGTAACCATTTTACCTCCATTATGACTATAACATCGTCACTACTTGGTGTTAAAAAAAACAAAAAGTGGGCAGGTGCTTTAGTTTCCTGGCTGCTAAAACACATACCATACCATGGGTTGGCTTAACAACAGGGATTTACTGGCTCATGGTTTCAGAGGCTAGAGGGCTTGCTTCCTCTCGGGGTAAGTATCTTCTGGCTGGCCAGCAATCTTGGGGTTCCTTGGCTATTTGGCACATGGCAATGCACATGGCAGCAGTTTGCACTGACTTTCAACTTCTTCGGGTGGCTTTCTCTCTTTGTGTCCAATTTCCTTTGCTTAAAAGGGCTTCAGCCATACTGGATGAAGGCCAGCCCTCATTCAGTCTGGGCACACCTTAACTAGTAACATCTTCATAGGTCCTATTTACATATGGACTCACACCCACAGGACCAGAGGCTGGGACCTGAAGTTGACTTTGTGAGGTTCATGATTCATTCCCCTATAGCAGGTGAATCAACAGTGAACAAAAATGCTAACTACATTGACTAAAGAAGAAGAAGACTATCACAGTTTGGGGCTTGGGGGTAAAGACTCCTTTTAAGAATTGCTCAGTGAAGATTAGGGAAGTCTTTCTCCTTTGAGGCAAAGAAGAATAGGGAATTCTAGCAGGTTATTTATGGAGGCACACACCCACAACTACCACAGAACTGTCGCACCCATTGTAGAAAGCACTAAAGCATCATTAACACATCCTAATAAAAACTTTTCACCAGGGCTCTTTCTCATCTACATGCAAAACTAAATGTCAGCAGGAGGCCTATAGCTTCAGGAAGCCATAAAATGAAGCTTGAACCCAGTAATGATCTGCAGCAGGGTGTCTTCAGAGACAAATTTACTTGGATAGGACAGATCTGACAAACTGTGTATGTAAAACTTCACAACATTTAAGCAGTAAGTCCCTGGCATTTGTAGATAAAAGTATCCTCTTTCATGCTTCAAAAAGACTTCTCTACATTTTCTTCTTAAAGGAACTCCCTATTATTATTGTTAACAATCTATATTCTACAATCTTCAAAAATCACTAGCAGCACAGTTTAGTGAATATAACTAGCCCCAATTTATTCTCTCATTAAAATCAACTTCGGTAAAGGAAAAGGTAATATAATATTTATTGCCTGCCTGAAAGGCGTTAACAACTAAAACAAGTTAAAATATATGTTGTACTTCATTTGTTTATTTCTCCAGACATGTCTGGATAAGAAACATCTGGAAATCTCTTCAAACTATGAATACCTCAAAGGGGGAGGAAGATGGAGATTTTCTCCTCTGTTGAAATGAACCCCATATCTGAATACAGTATTTTGTAAAGAAGCAATTCCTGGGAATGAGGACAGTGTTCCCATCCCCTTTTCTTCATTGATTTCCTAAACTCGTATTTTTTCCATGAGGTACAAACCAGAACATACAGGGACAGACCAGAGTGTGTTGAAGGCGGAAATGGAAAGGAGGAATGGAAAGTAAGGGAAAGAAAAAGTAAATAAATGAAGAAGAAAATAAAATAGAGACTAAAATAGAAAGAGGTGAACACACATGCCCCAGTTGTGAGGTGGTTCAAAGAAAAAAAAAAAGGGAAAAAAAGACCATGATAACCAAACCAGAAATATTAAAAAACCTGTTTCCCAGCTGTGGGTTCAGGTTTTGTGGGGCTAACGCACATATACTTTGGGGACTCTATTTAAGAAAAGTACAAAATATAAAGAAAAGACTAATTAAAATGAGAAAAGTAATCACCCAATTTACTGGAGTCTTGAGACATTCAGGTCACTTTCTTCTGAGAGTTCTGTAAGCAATTTAACAGAGAGGTTTCCAGATTACAACCTGGCTTCTCCTCTCTTCCTAAAACACTCTAAAATCCTAGCAAATCCTATCACTCAGGACCCAAAAGTCCAGGGCCCTGAAGCTTCAGCTTCTTTAGCGACATAGTAAACCTGTTTCTGCTGTTTTCGGTTATACAGCCTTGTCTCTTCTCCAAGAACTGTTAATTTTCAGTCCTCTCCTTCTCAGCAGCTGCCTATCATAAGACGATTTCTCATATCTACGGACACTGCAAATGAAGTTGTACAACAATTCAAGTGACCACCTCAGTTTGTAGCTCTTGTTCAACGTTCCTCAGTCCATCTTATAAAAGGCACCTCTTGGGAGCTGAGCCAGAAACTCAATCACCAAGGAGTTTTATCTCTTGTTGGCACTTTGTTCAGAAACATGACAAGCTCTAAGTGAAGCTCTAAGCCAGGGTCCCAACTCTATCAGCCTTCACAATTCCATCATCTATACAACATAATACCCATATAGCAGGATGCAGGTCGTGGGTTGATTAAGGAGTATCCAAAACAGTATTTCAATTATCAAATATGTCTTACAAAGGCACTTGGATTATATGTTAAGAAGAATCCATGCTAGAGCAACTGTAATAGAGGAACCTTTAGAAAGAACTCTATTTTCAACTATATATGTTGCTATCCTCTAATATGGAAGAGGGATTATTGTCGTACATTCTCACACAGTAGGTCAAGTGCCAAGAATGTTGGATACACTGATAATCCAGTCATTGTTAACCTAAGGAAAATCATGGTCACTAGCTATAGAACTGGCTCCTTCTTTTCCCAGGGTGCTGACAGAATAAGAACTATTACATCATCATCATCTTCTTCTCCATCTCCTCTATCATCATCATCATCATCATGTTTCTTCTCTAGTATCACATTCGGCAGAAGACCATAACCATGAGTAACTGACAGATATATAAAGACCTCGGTAGTCCTCTTGGGTTTCAGTGATTAATGACTCAAAAGAGAACCACTACTACCCATTTAGTTCTCACAGGCAAGACTGGACTTAAATGCGAGGGGTCAGAGAAGATCACAAAATTAAACCGTGCTCTCCCTCAGAAATATACCAAATCTAACAAAGAAAGCATCCTGGGGCTTTCCAATTAAGGTGGGAGTGGGAGGTGAGAGAGTCTAGATTACATTCCCCACGGCTTTTTTTTTCAACAAATATTTGAGAGCCTGCTGTGTGTCTGGATTTGCATGTTGGTTTATGCCACAACTCTCTCTGATAACAACCACTAGAAAGATACTCATTCTCTGTCTTTTAAGTTTCTTTTTCTTAAGTTCAAAATATTTATCTGAAAAATTATAAACTCAACTGAAATGAACTGAATGGTATATTTCCATTGCGCGCACACACACACATACACACACACAGGAAAAAGAAACAACTAGCCAAAAGCAGACACTTATTAAACATAAAATAATTTTACCTGCAAAATTAATTTACAGCTGAATTTCAAAATGTAGCAATTTCAAAAAGAAAACACCGATTTTTACATTATTAAAGTAAAACTGGTTTCTAATCAGGATATCTTTAGACTTTAAAGTTGCCACCTTTAGGGCAAGAGTTTGGACAAAGGCTCTTGTGTTTAATGCATCAACATTTTCCAAGTAATTCTTGAGGGCGATACATGGAATTGTATTCACAACCCCCTTTCTCAAATAGACCCCTTTTCCCTTTTCAAAAGCAAAACTCTCCTTTTCTTACTGCCTATCAAAGAGACAACCATGTAATTAAAACTGTTTTACTAATTCTCTTTTTGGTTTAGGTACCACTGAAAGTTGGTACTGCTCTATTGTTTGAATAATGATTTCTATTATAGTCAAACTGAATCTGAATTGTACAAAGAATAAGTTTTACCACTGGATCAGATGGGAAATTTTTGTTCTATAAGTTATAAACATGTTTATTGTTAGAATCTGAAATCCACAATGGGAGCCTATTTGGCATTAGACTCCATACTTTGGAGCATTTATGTATACACTCCTCCTATCTGAAAGAACTGGCAAAGTCCACAAAATATGAAAACGAAAAGTCAATTTCAAGTAATGTGTCCCCAGACCTAGTTTTTCTCCCTAGGTCTGGTTTTTAGAATGCTGGTAATAAACTTAACCTTGTTTATTATATGACCATCCTGTATGGGTATCTTTGGTCAACCTTAAGGAATATAGCAGTGGGACGGATGTGGCTCAAATAGTTGGGTGTCCATCTCCCATATGGAGGGACCTGGGTTCAATCCCCAGGACCTCCCGATAAAAATAAAAAAAAGAAAAATATAGAAGGCATGTGGGCCACCAGGCCCCGCACGTGGGTGCATTGCCAGGCCCCGTGAGCAGGTGAGCCCCCCAGGCCCCACACGCAGGTGCGCCATAAGATCCCACGAGCGGGTGCGCCACCAGGCCCCACACGCAGGTGCGCCATCAGGCCCTGTGTGCAGGTGCGCCATCAGGCCCCATGCACGGGTGTGCCATCAGGACCTGCGAGCCATGCAGCAAGATGATGACGTAACAGGAGAGT
>JAQZBX010027268.1:0-28458 GCA_029593785.1 Cabassous unicinctus
CAACAAAAAGAGACACAGAGGAGAGACAATGAGAAACACAGCAGACCAGGGAGCTGAGGTGGCGCAAGAGATCAAGTGCCTCTCTCCACCTCTGGAAGGTCCCAAGATCAGTTCCCGGTGCCAACCAAAGAGAATGCAAGCAGACACAGAAGAACACACAGCAAATGGACACAGAGAGCAGACAGTGAGCGCAAAACAACGGGGGTGGGGGGGGAGCGGGCAGGGGGGATAAATAAATCTTTAAAAAAAAAAAAAAAAAATTTGGACCACATCATTGTTTTTAAAATTGTGTTTCCCAGAGAAACAACTCTGAATAGATATATATCAGGTTCTTGCCATTTTAAAATTCAAAACAAAAACAAAACTTGGAGTATTTTTTCAAGCCATTCTATTTCAGACACAAAGTGTTCTGCAAAATGTGTCCACTTCCAGAGAGATTTGGTCCGTACCTATTTCATACTGTAATTGTTAAATGGGATGAAAAAATGCTCAGTTGTCTACTTTCTTAGTAATAAAGCTCAAATAATGTTAACAATAAATTCAGAAGTACTGTATTGTTATTTTTATTATTCTAAATGTTATTGTGTCAAATAATATTGGAACTAAGTGGACCCCAGCTAAAGTTGGAGAATCTTCTGGTAATGCATGGTCTGTGGGTATGAAAACCTGGGTTCTGGTTTCAGCTCTGCCCTTCCTAAGTAACCTTAGACTAACAAAATGTAAAGTGAAGGGCCTGGAATAGAAAATATTTGGTCAGTTCCAGTTCTACCTCTTTCAAGTGCGTTTAGGCATCCTTTGTAATTTAGAGGTTAATTCATGCTCTAGAACTGTGCTGTCCAGTACAGTAGCCACTGGCCACATATTGCATTAAGCATTCGAAGTATGACTAGTCCGAATTGAAATGGGTTGTAAGTGAATTATACACCAGGTTTCAAAGATCTAGTACAAAAGAAAGAATGTAAAACATCTCATTAATAATTTTGTATTGATTACATGTTGAAATAAGATTTTGAATCTTTTGCATTAAATGAAATATATATTATTAAAATTAATTTCACCTGTTTCTTTTTACTTTCTTTAGATGTCTACTAGAAATTTTAAAATTGCATTTGTGACTCTCATTTTATTTCTTTCGGACAGCACTGGCTAGAGAAAGCAAGATTCCTGTCCTTTAAACATATTAGATAACAAAGATTAAAACAGACATGGACAGAAATTATGAACAAATATGAACATTTATCAACTTTTTAAATCATATATAACAGTGCAGCAGTCTATTAACTAAAAACTGAAAATTCCCCTCTGATCAGTCTCAGTCATCCCACCTTGAGGTAGTCAGTGTTAACCATTTCAGGTGTGTTTCCAGTCTGCTTTCTGAGAATAAGTTGATTTTGTTTTTTTAAACAAAACTGCATTGCACCCAAACATTACTCTGTGACCTACCTTTTAATTTTATGGTAAATCTTGGACATTTTCCATGTTGGTACATACAGATTTTTTTCTAAAATTTCTAGGAATATATATGTAAATTTGAAAGATGGAATATGCTATAAATATATTGTTTCGTAATTACTCTTCAGGTAACCATGTTTCTGAAAGCCTATTTTGAAGTAAAGAATTAATTTAGAAACATTTTAAATAGACAATGAATATTTTCGTTTTAATTGAAAATATCTTTTCCTCTGTAGATTCAAATTGATATTTTGAAACAAAAGTGATTTATTATGATAGCATGAAGCTTGTGTCAAGTGCCATATGCAATTTTTCATACGCAGAAAAATGGAAAGCCAAAAAGAATTAGTACAGTTTTGTTTTTGTTTTAGTTATTAACACCATTATTATGATACAGTCTTTAAAGTGCTTATCTTTTAAAGAGCAATTTATATGATTTAGACTTTTCTTCTCTTAACTCCATATTTCCAAATAGTAGATGTATGCTGCTGTCTCTTGATTCTTGAGTTTTGGGCATTTTCTGTCGATTTCTTATTTTGTTAGATGAGTAAATTCTCTCTTACAGCCCTTCTTTTCTCCCTCCATACTTACTTTTAAGATATGTTAATAATATACTTATGTTAATTCAGTATAGCATCTCTAATAATTAGCAAATCACTAATTCAAGTCAAATAGGTAAAATTCTCTAAAAGGCCTAGCTAGCATATTTATATCTTCCATCTTCTAAATTTAACTTTCACTTTTTTTAAAAAAAAGATTTGTTTTATTTATTTCTCCCCACCCCCTCATTGTTTGTATTTGCTGTGTCTGTCTATTGTGTGGTGGTCTCCTTTTTTAAGGAGGTACCTGAAACTGAACCCAGGACCTCTGAGGGAGGTCTGTAATCTGCCTGAGCCACCTCATGCTTTGTTGCATCTCTCATTGTATTTCCTCACTGTCTCTTGGTTGCCTTATCTCACTGCATCATCATGTTGCATCAGCTCTTCGTGTCAGCTCACTGTCTTGTTTGTCTTCTTTAGGAGGCAATGGGAATCGAACCCGGACCTCCTGTGTGGTAGGCAGGAGCTCAGTTGCCTGAGCCATGTTCGCTTCCCTAATTTACACTTTAATATTACTTAGGATATAATTATTTTGGAAGCTCTATCATCTAGTGCAGTAGTTCTGAAAGTCCACTAAAAATTTTAATTTTCACCACTGCATAAATCCATTATTCTAAATTTAGGTTTAAGCATTTAAGCACAGTGTCAGTGAAGAAAGTAATTGCTCTTACTAAAATTCACCTGATAAACCTTGTGTAACATAATTCATTGCAGAATAGCATTAAATGTCATCAATTACACATGTATTCCTTGTAAAGACTCTTATTTTAGTAATTTAAAGAAGACTGAATGCTTGGTAATCAGTTCCATTAAAACTTGTTTTTTTCTCTTTATAGGAGAGTTAATCTTGGTCTATCTGGTGTGAATATTTTGTGGATTTTTGGCGAGTGATGGATCTTTTAATTCCAAACATTTGGACTTCAATTTGACTGAACCAGAAGAAGTTGAATCTAAACATCTCTTAGTCACTGCATCTTTTGAATAAGATGTATATGTGTATATGTTACAGACTCTTTAGATTTAATGAAAAATTAGCTATTACAAAGTTTCCTTGTGAAAATATGTGCGATATCATCTACACCAAGATTCTACACATTATCTTCAGTTTTATATTGCATTTCACATTTTTTAGTTGCCAACAAAACTACAACATTTCAGATTTTTGTTGACCAAAAGCAGTGTATTTCTCTTTCCTTTTTCATTGTAACCCCAAATCAGTCATCCACCTGATTTTTACACCACAAAATTTTTTTCAGTAGTGTTATTTAGTATAAATTCTTAAAAAGAAACAAGCACATTGGTAATTTAGTATTTCTATCTCTATATTTTTCCAGTGTTTTGCAAGTCAGTCCAAGACCTATTCAAAGAAATGAGATTAACTTCTAAGTATATTAACCCATGTGTATTTTTAAATATTATTAAAAGAAGTTTGACAATATTTGTGCTTAAAAAGTCAATTCCTGGGTTAAATTTAGCTGGTAAAAGTAAACTATTTGGGTATTAGGAGTCTGAGGACATCAAAAGAAACTTCACTGCTCTTGGTTTTAACAACTCAATTTCACTATTCCGTAATATTGTGAAATAGTTCCTTTCTTTAAGATCATAGTGGTATCCTATCTGTTTAACTTTTTGTTTGTTTGTTTGTTTAACTTTTTTAGACTTGTTTAAAATATCCAGAGAATGAGAAATTACCAAGTTTATAACTTTTACTTGGCTCCCCACCTTTAATTTCTTATGTGTATATATATTTTTTGATTGACATATTAGAGACTGCTTCCATCACTTATGTAAATCTAGAAACAACTAAAGAAAATATCTTCTAAATAACTATGTTGGTCTTATATATGCATCTCATTTTGTATAATTTGTATATTATGTTTTTCAAAAAACTTTTTTTTTTCCAAAAGTTGCATAGCCAAAGGAAAGGAAGATGTCATAACTTCCAATCACTTAACTGCGTTTGATGTATGTTAAATACATCGGTTATGTTATTTTAGAAGAAAATATCAGTTAACCATGTTAAATATATAAATATGTTAAAATCGAAGTCTTCTGTTTCAGAAGTTATTGAAGATGTCATGGGACAACAGTGGAACAACAATCACAATGCTATTTAACCTGTACAGTTGCATATACTTTATTAAAAGCAATAAGGAAAAAATTTTAACAATACATAAAACAAAAGGTGTTTTGTTCTTTGTTGGGTTTAAGGTAGCTTTTAGTCTAAGAATTCAAAGCTATAATATTTTATTTTTAAGGTGTCTATCAAAAAATACAGTATACACTAAAAACATGTCAAACAACTAGGGATATGCACTAGAAAAAGAGTTTGTTTGCATTTTAAGTCTAATGTGGATTATAGTCCTCTAAGTAGTTTTCCTGTATTAGCTTCTCTTGACATAAGCTTGTGCTTAAAACAGGTATATAGCTTTTATAAAAATCCTTTGGTGAATTAGTTTGAATTCGCACTTGACAAAGTGCACTGCAAATACCGTCAATATTTTGGTCTCTGTGTTAAAATGAGTAAGCCATCACCCTCAAAAGAGTCCTCGCAGCCTTTTGTATTCCTTCCATCCCTACTCATCCCCACCACCATTCCTAGGCAACTATGTATGCGCCTCTCAGTATAGATTGCTTTGTATTTCCTAGGATTTTATGTAAATGAAATCCTACTGGGTATCATCTTTTTTGCCTGGATTATTTAGCTAAGCATAATTATTTTGAGATTTTTCATGCTGTAGTTTTTAGCAATAGTTCATTTTGTTTTATTGCTGTATAGTATTCCATTATATAGCTATTTGAGTTTACAGTTTTTGACCATTACAAATAAAGCTGCTTTGAACATTCATGTACCAAAAAAAGTGATAACTTTTCTCTAATTAAATATTCTTTGTAGGATATTTGTCCTAAGTTTTTCTTTTCATTGCTTACTCATCCTTGGAAGATGGAATCCATTAATCTTTTAGATTATGTTCACTGTATTATTTACCAGTTTTTTTCCTCCACGATATATCAGCCATTACTTGAGCTAAGTTTGTTTTAAGGGCATACTGAGGCGTTTAAATTATAATTTAGTTCCTACTGAGACATAAAAATGCTATCTTCCTTGGCTTTCTCAAACTGATACTACTTTAAACTGATATTTTAATGATGATGCTATGCAGCATGTAAGGTGGCACTTCTAAACTTAGCTTTGTAATAGAATTCCTTTAAATGTATACATTTTTGGTATGCTTTTCCTTAAAAATCTCATTCATTCCAAACTTCATTTATCTCATTGCTGCATTTGATTCCCAAATTCATCACCATTCATGACTTCTTTCCCAAGCATTAGTGTTACATTTCCAGTTACCTGGCAGACACTTCACTTGGATATCCTACAGACTGTCTGAAACTAAATTCACATTGCCAAAACCAGCTCCCTCTTCTAACTTCTCTTTTTCTGTTCATTGTTCTTCCAGTTGCCCACGCTCAAAACTCTGGTGTCATCTTTGATTCTTGAGCTCCCTGGGTCCCCAGTCCAATCAGGCAGCAAACCTCATCCATTCTTTCTTAACAATGTCTCTTGCAGCTGTCCCTTCCCATTTCTGCTGCCACTATGCTCATTTACACCCTTATCGTCACACACAGGGCTCCTGCAACAACCTAATTAATCTCACAGCCTCCTAAATGTTGCCATGCTTCCGGACTTTCCAATTCATCCTACACATTCTCTTCAAATTCATCTTCTTAAAACACCTGTTTGATCATTACATTCCCCTGACAAATTCCTTAGTCTGACATTTAAATCCCTCCACAATCTGGCCCAAACCTGGCCTTATCCACCCAAATCCTTGGCTCCAGCCAGTGCAGGCTGCTCATTGCTTGCTAGGCTCTCTGCTTGCTGCCTCCTGCTCATTCTGATCACTCTCTGGGGATGCCCCCATCCCATTCTGCCATCTTCCCATGCCTTGAGACTGCTCTGTAATTAAACCCACCAGGTGGAGCTGGTCCTGGCCACTCCACCTGGACGTCATTTCTCCCCTAGAGTGATTAGGTCTGTGCCATTTCTTTGGCACCCAGCAGGCATATGAATGGATTCAGAAATAACTTTTTAGTCTAACAGTGGGTTCTCACATCTTGTCGCAGCCTAAAAAAAGAACAGGTTTTTACTAGCCTGAGCTGTTTTGCTGTTCAGGGAGACTTGATGATGGCTGAAACTACCTTTTGGGAAAAGCATCCATTGAAGGCTGCCTTTTGAGCAGCCAACCACACTGGCTTTCCTTTTGTGGCTAGAATAGAATTGAGGAGGAAGCATTCCCAGACCTGAACAGCTGCAGCAGAGGGACTGCTTGGAAGGTGAAAGTGTTAGGAAAATGAAGTAACCAATTTCATGTTCTCTTGGGGGATCTTCCTCAGTGACCGGCGGGTGTTGCCAATGCACCATGTGCAGCAGCACATTGTCCCAGGTGCCACAAGTTCTGGGACTGGGAGACACCAGGAGAGGCTGGCTGGCTCACCTATCCCTCTGAGTGACTTCAGTCACAGCTGCCCCTGGGCTGCCTCATCCTAGTCCTTGATAGCAAACAACAAAGGGCTGGCTTCTGAGGAGGCTCTGTGTGGAGCCTTGTCTACCCAGTTAGAATGAGAGGGGTTTGCACAATCAGTGCCTGTGCTTCTTGGGCCACATGTAACTGGGTATGCCAGTGGCTTGCTTTTGGGTCTGCAGGATGTTAAGCATTAGCTCTGAACCACATCTCTAATTTGATCCCTGGACAGTCATCGGTAATTCTGCTTTGAGACTGGGTGAACTGCACTGACCGGGAATGGGACAGGTTATGGATACTGTAGAGGGTGGCGCCTCAGTCAGGGTTAGGAAAAGGAGTCCAGTGCAGCTGGATGGGGATGGATACCCAGGGCCCTGTCCACGTAGGAGCGCAGTGACCCCAAAGATATTTCTTAGCAAGTTTGCATGCTATGGATGCAATTTAAAGATAGAACTAAATCTTTTCATGCCCCCAAACCAAATTGGATCTTGCAAGGTTAGTCTGGCTAGAAGAGACAGTGGCCTAAGTGAGTGGAGACTTGGAAGAACTGAGCTCTGCCCCTAATTGAGGCAGGACAATGAATCTGTTTCACTGTGGTTTCTGATTATAAGATAGTTACTCTTCATCACTTCAAGGTAATTGAGAAGGTAAAAGTGGACACAATGGGGGACAGTGCTTTTAGGTGAAGAAAAACTGGCTTGTAAAAAGTCTTTCAAAATAACTTCTTAGTGTAAAACTAGGAAATGGCCCCTTTGGCATTGGAAAGCAGCGATCTTATTCTTGGATCACGCTGAAATGGAGATCCCCGTGGCCTTGACCACACTCACGCCCCAGCCCAGCCGTCCTAACCCAGCTGCATCTGCCCCCTGCTCCCTCTCTCCTCACCCCACCCCAGTCCTGGCCATCCTCCAGCATTAGACAGCACTGCCCTTGTATCCTGAAGGCTGTGCTTTCTGGAATACCAAGAAAACACTGTCTCCTTCCTTTCCCATTTCTAAACTAGAAGGGAAAAATAACAACCCTGAATCAGACTCTTCATGAGCAGCATCCCATAGCAGGAATGTCAGAAGGTGGTGATCTGTTCAGTGGGGGACAAAACTTATTTTTTCAGGAGCTGCAGCCAGGCATGATTCTTCCTCAAACACATGCTGTGTAGACTGGAATCAGGCAGCTCTGTGATTGTTTTGGCCCAGAATACGGGCATTAACTTACTAACTGAAACTCCAGAGAAAGGCCCCTTGTGTTTCTCATGGGGAGGGGCTGTCTACTGGACAGCCTGGGGGGTGAAGGAGGAGTCAAGCAAACCTGGGAAGGACAGACTTGGCAGAAGAAAGTCTGAACTAAAGCCATCAGACCCAAAACCTGGTGGTTTGAGGTGTTATATGGCTTCCATCTCAAGTTGGTTAACCACCCTTAAAAATAAATTCAGAACAATGCTCTGTTTCCAGTTAAATGTTTTGCCTGGGTTCTTTAAATGCTTTTTTTTTTTTTAATGCCATCTTTTGAAAACTCCTAAAATTAACTACCTTAAAGTAACGGTTAAACTCCACTTAGACCAAGTGCCTTGGATAGAATTTAAAGGCAGAGTCCACATCCTAGAATATGGTGTCTCTTAAATAAGACACTAGATATTTTCTACGTAGCCAGATAAATTATCTTTCATTTAAATTGCTGTTTTTCCGTAAGTAAGTTGCTACTTTTTCCTGATCACATCTCCATTTCACTCACATCTCCCTCTCCACTCACCCACCTCCAGTAGTTGATCTTGCTGAGGGATCTGCAACTGTCTCTGGTTTGCCCCTCCTGACTCTATCCTGGCAGGTGCAATGGAGGGACCATGCTAGAATAAATGCCCAGCAACCACTGCAGGCCTCTCAGACAGATGAAAGTCCTAAGCACAATGGAGCTTCTACTAGGTTATGAGTTTCTTGAGGGCAGGTGCCTCTTAGGTGCTCAGTAGATATTTGTTGAATTAACAATTGGGCTAAACAGTACTCACTTAAAAAGCAACCTCTTCCCTTTTTTTTGGACTGGAATTTTGTGTGAGCATTCCTTCCACACTAAAGAACATGGAGAGCTCTCTCTCTGGTTTGGGGTACTGGTGTGGCAAAGAAAAGAAGCAAGAAGCTGGCAATCAAAGGCCAGATTTAAACTTGTGGAAGGGAAGGCCAAAGGGCCCCCTCTGTTTTTGCATGCATTCCTCTCTGATGGGCTATATGAAAATTGAGTCAATAGTAAAATGTATGCACTTGGATGGGAGAAGAAGCCATCTAGATATATCTTGGCCAGAAGTTCTCAGTAGGATGCAAAATTGGTGACGTCTTCCAAGTCCTCAGATCTGGAGCTGTGTTGGGGTGGATGCAAGGAATAAGAACTAAGAATGTTCTGATCTTGACCAGGACGCCATAATCCTGTTCCCTGAAACAATGTTGTATTAGTCAGCCAAAAGGGGTGCTAGTGCAAAGCATCAGAAATCTGTTGGCTTTTATAAAGGGTATTTATTTGGGGTAGGAGCTTACAGTCACAGGGCCCTAAAGAGTACAACTCAAGGTACCAAAGAGGTATTTTTTCACCCAAAGTCATTTGCCATGTGTTGAAGCAAGATAGTGGGCAATGTCTGTGAGGATTCAACCTTCCTTCTTCCTCTTAAGGCTCCATAGTCCCAGCTTCCTCCAATCTCAGCTGTAGGCTGGCATAAGACTTATCTCTCTCCCCAGGGTTTGTTTCTTTCTGGGCTCAGCCACTCTGTTCTCTTCACAAGGTCAGCTGTAGACTATCAGGCTCATCTCTCTTCCCAGAGCCTAATGAGCTGTCTCTCTTCCTCTGTGTTCTTCTTCTCTGTGTATCTTCTCTGTGTGTCTACAAACTACTTCTGTGTGAGAGTCTGTTTTATCAGCCCACCAAGGGTGCTGGGACTCAACGCTGAGTCTTACTCTAATGACATGGTTGAGTCAAAGCCCTGATCTTAACATTATTTAATCAGACATCTCAGCTGAATCTCATACAATCAAAGGGTTCTCACACCCAGAGGAAAAGACCTGTTTACAAACATAATCTATATCTCTTTTTGGAATTCATAAATAATATCAAACTGCCACAAACGTTGAGGCTTTTTTGTTGCTGTTTTCTTTTTTCCATTAGAACTACATTTTTATTGAAGTTTATGATTCATATATGAACATCCATAAACAGTAAGTGTATAATGTAGGGTAAATGGAGGCAGAATGCCCTTTCTATGAACCCAAGTCCCTGGAATAAGGACGGGTTGGTCTGACCACCCACCTGACCTCAAACGGGGTTGGGTGTAAGCATCAAAGGAACACCTGTGGAAGCGGGTGTGGCTCAGTGGATAGAGCCCCCGTTTACCATATGGGAGGCCCGGGTTCGCAACCCGAGGCCTCCTTGTGAGGGCATGCCGGCCTGAGCGGTGAGGTGGGCTGATGCAGCAACCTCACGGCAGGAAGCGGGTGTGGCGCAATGGATAGAGCACCCGTTTACCGTATGAGAGGCCCCGGGTTCGCTTCCCGGCGCCTCCTTGTGAGGGCAGGCCGGCTCGCGCGGCGCCGTGGGCTGATGCGGCAAGACCTCACAGCAAGGGGGAGATAAGCAGACACAGAGAAGACACGCAGCGAATGAACACAGCAGCACAAGCAGCAAGGGGGGGATAAATAAATAAAAAATAAATTAATTAATTAATTAAAAAAAGGAATACCTGTGATAATAATCAAGAGGTCTGGTAATTGTTCAACTAGTCCCACTGTTTGTAACCTTATAAAATCTGACCATGTCTGTTAGGCAGTGCAGAGCATGGCACAGAGCTCGGCACGGAGCTTCATCCAGCCTGCTGCCCCTGGGTCCTGTAAGTAGGCTGAGCAACCCCTGCCAGCCGCCACCGGGTTCTGTGTATAAGTAATTAATAAAGCATACTGTCACTGGGCTCCTGTGTGGTTTCAAATTAGTTGGTCCCGCTTGACCACTTGAGTTACAATTGGAGTAGTCAGCAGGCCAAGGTCTCTACCTGCATTACATATAGTAAAAGCTGTGAACTTACAAAACAAACATGTATATCATCATACAGGGCTCCCATACATCACTCCATCACCAATACCTTGCATTGTTGTGAAACAATTGTTACAAACTATGAAAGAGCATCATCAAAAAATTACTACTAACTATAGCCAATATCTTATATTTGGTGTATTTTCCCCCCAACTCATCTGGTTATTGATACCCTGTATTAGTATTATACACTTGTTATATAGTTTACGAGAGAATGTTCTCATATTTGTTCGGTTAACCACAGTCCATTTTCTACCACAGGATTCATTGTGTTACACAGTCTCATGCTTTGTGCAATCCATTCAAAGTGTAAAGTCAGTGGCTCTCATATTCATCACAGAGTTGTGCTGCCATCACCTTAGTCAACTTTAGAACTTTTTCATTACTCCCAAAGGAAAAATCCCATACCCTCTATATTAGTCAGCCAAAGGAGTGCTAATGTGAAATACCAAAAATGGGTTGGTCTTTATAAAGGGTATTTATTGGGGGTAGAAGTCCACAGTTACCAGACCATAAAGCATAAGTTTCTTCCCTCACCAAAGTCCATTGTCATGTGTTGGAGCAAGGCAGCTGCTGACATTTGCCCAGGGTTCAGGCTTCTTGGGTTCCTCTCTTCCCGGGGCTGCATTTGTCTCCAGGCTTAGCTTCTGTTTCCTCCACAAGGTCAGCTGTAGGCAATCAGGCGAATGGTTCGCTTCTCTTCTCCTGGGGTCTTCTTTCCAACATCAAAGACTGCTTCTCAAAACTGTTCTTGCCATGCCTTTTATATTTGATTCCCCACCCACCAAGGGGGCTCAATGCCCTAATCATAACCTAATCATGCCCAGATTAACAGATCAGTTTATAAGCATGGTCTACTTATATTTTTGGAATTCATAATTACATCAAATTGGCCAACGGTTACACCCTCTTATACCCCCTATTATTGTCCCTTAGAAGTGATATAATATCTTCTTTTCCATTGCTGTAGAAATACTACAATATTACTGTTAACTATAATCCCTAAGTTATATTAGTTGTAATTTTCCCATGTATCACCATAGTCTTAACATTTTGTAAAAGAAGAGCATTCTTATACTTACACTATTAACCACAATAGGCATCGCAATGGGGACAACCCTTTAGGAATACAACATGGGCCTACATGTGTGTTCCAGTCACTCCAGCTGTGTAACAAATTACCTCCCAAAACAATAATCATTGTCTCTCCATGGGTCAAGAATTCAGCTAGAGCACAGTGGGGTTAGTTCATCTGGGCTCCACAATGTCTGGGGCTGGAAGACTGAATCATTTTAAAGCTTGTTCTTTCACAGATCTGGCCACTGATGCTGGCTACTGACTGGAGGCCTAGTTGGGGATGTTGGCAGAACGCCCCCAATACGGCCTCTCTGTTGTTTGGGCTTTCTCATAACATGGGTGCTGAGTTGAAGGGCAGGTGTCCTGAGAGAATGAGCAAGCCAGGAAAAGGCCTTCTAACTTTATGACCTAGCTTTGGAAGTGCCACAAGGTCTCTTCCACTGCATTCTGCCCAGTTTCAAGGGGAGAGAATGGAGACTCCACCTCTCAATGGAAGAATGTCCCACATCACAGCATGTGGAATGGGACATATATTGGCATGGCCATTTTGGAAAACACAATCTGCCACAATGTGCAAAGCCCCCCTCAAATTGTTAATATCCTTTGACCCATTGAGCCCAGGAAAATTTATCCTAGGAAAATATTCAACTGGGAAAAAAAAGTTATGCCTAAAGATATTCATTTATTTAACCATCCATCCAAAAAATATTGGCTGAGGTACTTTGCTGAATGCTATGAATACTAAGAAGACTTAAGATATCCTTTTTTCATTCAAATATTTTCTAGTCTATATAACAGCTAAAACAAAACCCATTCAAATATTCAGTGGTAGAACAGTTTAATAAATTAATAGTACATCGATTCTGTGAGTTATGTCTTTGGATGAGATACTTATAGGCTTTTATTCTGACCTCTTTTTAAAACTCTGACAACTTTGAAAAGATTATGTAGAAAGATAGGGGGAAATGTTGGACAGAAGTGAAAACAAATCAAATTTGTATGTCTACTGCAATTACAATTATGTAAAAATATGCAAGCATATCGCCAAGGACTAGAAGAGAATATCCAAATGTGAACTCACTTGTTGAAATGGTAATATGGATGATTGTTTTTCTGTTTTCAAATTTTTCTCAGTGTTATATTGCTTTTACAACAGAAAAAAAGAATGGTGCAAATAAAAAGAAAGCTCTGCTGAATGTGAAGCTGAGGAGAGATTTCGTGGAAGAGATGGCATTTGAATTTCAGTGGACAGATGAAGAAGAAGGAATCAACATGAAGAGAGGGAAAAAAAAGATGTCTTGGGAAGACCGCAAAAATTCCAAACTGAGCTGGGTTTCGAGAAGCATGGGAAGGTAGGACTGGAAGAAATATGGGCCTTGGGTGCTGGGCTCAGAATTTCAGACAGGTAAGAGACTCTGAAGCATTTGGGGCAGTGCTTTAGGAAGATGAATCTGACCACAGTACTGAAGATGGACAGAAGATGGAGCGGCTGAAAGTAGGGAGATCAGTGAGGAGGCTGCTGTGGTCAGCCAGAGCCTGGGCACCAGAGGTGGCAGGAAAGACTGGAGAGCATTTGTTGGGGGGAAATGGACACAATTTGGGAATTTGATGTACACAACTCCAAGAGTTCAGTCTAAGTGACTGGGAAGATAGTGGTACTTAGAAATAGAACTAAGAGGAAGAAGAGCTGGTTGGGCACCAAAGAGATATTTTCAGCAAGTTGAGGTTAAGTTGCTACTGGGACATCCAGGTGGAGGTGACAACAGATAGTTGGAAATAAATGTCTGACCCTTAAGTAGGAGATCCCTGCTTTTGACAAAACAATTTGAATGTATCCTCTCTACCTGGAATATTCTTCTCTCGGTGATCTGTAATAGCTCCTTTTGTCTCTCATTCAGATCTCAGCTCAGACCCTTTCTTGCTACCCTAAAATAGCACCTCTATCCCTCACTGTCCCCTCATCCTGCTTAGTTTTTCTTGGTTGCCCATATCACTACCTGAGACTTGACTTATTATCTGCTCCCCCCACTAAAATCCCCCTTAGAGATGGGACATAGTAGTCTCATCTTCCTGTTTGAAAAAATGAACATTAAAGTGCAGCTCTGCTAATCCACCCTTACTTAAAGTTCTGTTGTGAAATGACACAACAAAACAGCATATGCTTCGGCCATAAAAAGGAGTGAAGCCTTGATACATGCAACAACATGGATGAAACTTGAAGGCTTCATGTTGCGTGAAATAAGCCAGGCACAAAAGGACAAATATTATATTATCTAACTGATTTGAAATAATTGGAATAAGCAAACTCATAAAGTCAGAATCTAGAATAGAGGTTACCAGGGGCAGGAGGTAGAGGAGGGAGAACAGAGAATGGGAAGTTAAGGCTTAAAATGTACAGGGTTCCTATTTGGAATGACAGAAATGTTTTGGTAATGGATGGTGATGGTGGTAGGACAATATTGTGAATGTAATTAACAGCACTGAAATATATACCTGAATGTGATTAAAAGGGGAAATGCTAGATTGTATACATGGTCAGAGAATAAAATAAAATTTAAAACTCCACGGACCACACTACACAAACAGGGAACCCTAAGTTAGATCATGGACTATAGTTAACAGTACAATTATAAAAATGTGCTATCATCAATAGTAACAAATGTTCCATGCCAATGCAATGTGTTAATAATAAGGTGGTGTATGGGAATCCTGTATTTGATGCATATTTGTTCTGTAAACCCACTTCTCTAACAAAGAAAAAAATAGTATACGCTTTTCTGACTCCTTCAGATTTTAGTCTAAGGGTTGAAAGCTTTTCTGCTATGTTATAGTTCAAAAGTACAACTCAGAACAAAAGGCACACACCAGCTGTTTCTTAAGAAATGTTCCTGGATGACAGCAGACATTTCCAAATCCAACTCAATGACCAGAACTTAATCACATGGGTGCGGATAGCTGCAAAGGAAACTGAGAAAGATAGTAAGTAGTTTTTGTTCTTCATGGCCATGTGCCCAGCTAATGATCCTTATACTATGGACGGTGAGAATGGATAACGGACAACAAGCAGCGGTCTCTGCCACTGCAGGGGACAGTAACTATTGTGGATGTGGGGTTCATCCATCCCCTTGAAAAACTTAAGTCTCTGCAAGAGATGACTTAATTGGTTCACCCTCACCCCCTTCCCCAGGCACAGAAAATGAGGAAATGTTCAAAATGTCTCTGTTACACACACCAAAATCCTTTAAAGCAAAAACACTTGTAGACATGTCTACGCTGCTTCTCCTTGACCAGCGCTGGCTACATAATTTGTGGGACCCAGTGAAAAATGAAAATGCAGGGCCCCTTGTTCAAAAATTATCAATCAAGACGACAGCAGAGCATTAAAACCCAGTATGAGGGAAGTGGATGTGGCTCAAGCAATTGGGCTTCCGCCTACCACATGGGAGGTCCCTGGTTCAGTTCCTGGTGCCTCCTGGAGAAGGCAAGCTGGTGTGGCGGGCAGGCGTGGTGAGCCAAGGCTACAAGATGACGCAACAAGAGAGACACAAAGAGGAAAGACAATGAGAGACACAAAAAACCAGGGAGCTGAGGTGGCTCAGGTGATTGAGTACCTCTCCTCCACATGGGAGGTCCCAGGTTTGGTTCCTGGTGCCTCCTAAAGAGAAGATGAGCACACAGCAAATGGACACAACGAGCAGACAGTGACCACAAACAAGGGGGGAGGAGGAATAAACAAAATAAATCTTTAAAAAACAAAACAAAATAAAAACCCAACGTGGGGCCCTTCTGGGGGCGGAATCCTAGGGGCCTGTACAGGTCACAGGCCCAGGTGGCCAGCCCTGTATTTAGCCCAGCAAAAGAAAGGAGCTGTGCATATCATGAAACACCACCAGCAAGTAGCCTTGGGTTTTCTGATTGCTTCAGCTTTTAGCAGAGATTTTTTTTCCCTTATGTGTCATGGCTCAGACAAACTTAGAAGTGGTCTTGGGGATCAAACAGTTGGATTGCCTCGTTTTACAGAAGACCAGAGAGGGCTTGTGAGTGCTCAGGGTGGGGCTTGGTGCTGGTGTCAGAGCCCACTCTGGACATGGGGCCTCCTGCCTCTGACACACCAGGAACCTGTGGCTGTGCCTCACTTTCCCCAAGGCTGGTTCTGTGGCACCAGGTGATGGACATCGCCTGACACACCCAGACCTCCCATTGCATGCTCTTCTTCTGGTTCTGGTCAAAGTGGATGCAAGAGGCTGCCCTATTTTCACCTCCCTTGAGGGGTCATGGAAAGGCCTGGTGGAAACATGAGAAGGGAGAGCTCTCTGATCCTCCCTCTCCACAGATTCCTCCAAGCTGGGGGTCTGTATCCCTTTGTGTTGAGGTGTTGTTGAGGTGTTGGGGTGGATGGAGAGTTTACGGGCGGACTTCCCAGTTGGAAGTCCTGCCTGCCAGGTATCAAGGTCTCACCCAGTCACCCCAATGGAGGTTGGACCAGGAAGCAGTAGGCTGGGGGTTTGCATAGAGCAGCAGCCACAGCAGTCTCAAGGACAGATGAATGTGGCACAGAAGCCAGGGCAGGCGAGCAAGGGGTCAGATGGGCACGCTTTCCTCCACGGGAAGGAAGGCTGTGTGAGAGGTGGAGAGGGGACTGAGTCAGCATCCCATCCCCTGGGCAGTCGTGTGTGCCCGCCGGCTCTCCTGGGTGTGGACTCCGTGTCAGGCCACACAGCTGGCACTATGAGAGGTGCCAGGGTCCCGGGCAGGACCTCAGGGGTGCAGGGATGGGGAGCCTGGATTCTAATGGCCACCTGCTCCTGGCTCGACTCCAGAGTCTGCTGGTCTCTCTTCCTCAGACGTCTTCCTAGCAGGCCCTCCGCTGCCGCCAGAATCCCTCCTCCCCCCATATCCTCAATGCCTTGTCCCTCCCATTCTGTCCCCCTCTCCCCACTTGCCCTCCACCCCCCCCACCCCTCCTCACGCTGAAGAATTCTGATTTCTAAAGAGCTTGCCACTGGGAGGGACATGAGAAGCAGCCGGGACGCAGGCAGGGCTCTCTTCCCTCCCTGGCCTCCCGCACCACCTCCCTCACCACTATCACCTGGGGATAACCCTCTCCCAGAGGCCCAGCTGCCATCCTGATGGGGACCACAGTGTGGGGAACACAGTCAGGGGGTCGAGTCCCACGCAAGGAAGCAGGGAAGGGCGCCCTTCTCTAACTCCCAGGGAAGCCCCGAGAGGCAGCCTTGGCCTCCACCAATGCACTGTCTCGGCCTCTCTGGTGATTTCTGGATGAGCCTGCGGCTTTCTCGTCACACAGGGAGTGGTGAGCAACAGAAACCCAAAGTCCTTCATCCTCTGCCATGGGCTCCAGAGCTGCGAGTGCTTGCCAAGCCGCCCGGTCCCTCATCCTGCAGGATTTCCACGCCCTTCTCAGAGCTGACCGCCCCTCTCTCCTCCTGCCCCCGCAGAGCCTCGGTGGGCATCTTCCATTAAGAGCTCTGACCTTCAGCGACACTGTGAGAGGGTTCTGATGGGCAGGGGAGAGAGGTGGACACAGCGGACCAAGGAAGAGGGCAGTGAGTGGGGGTGAGAGAGCCCCCCAGCGAGGGTGAACTGTTTGGAACATTCCCAGGACGTACGAGCCCCTCTCTCAGGGCCCTGGGAGGAGCTTCCATTGCTCAACTCTGCCCTCCACTTAGGGTGTTGCTGGGACAGGGCCTGGGACAGGCTGGGACTGGGAGGAAGGGAAAAACAAACGGCTTCTACTCCTTCCTGGTCCTGTGGCTACTCAAGCACCAGCTCTGTTGACTTTTCCAAGCTACTCTTTGGATCTGGGAGGCTACTCAGGGTGCCAAGTGCCACTAGCTCTTAGCCTTTCCACAGCTGTGCCAATGGCCCAGAGAACACAGTCGTTCATGGCCTTGTGGTAGTCATTTATGTTTGCCCTTTCCTGTCAGAAGTTTCTCTGCCCTAACTGGGGCCAGGGGAAGTGGAGGAAGGGGGGAGGGCACCGGCGAATCTGGACCTTGGCTACCCCAGGAGAGGGAAGAGCCAGTCCAGTCTTGCCCCGGCCTCCGTCCCCCTGCCTGACTGCCATACAAGGCTTAAGTAGGACTCTGGCTACCAACACTTCAGCGTCCTTTCCCTGCTCCTCCATGTCAGCCAGCAAATTTGTTGAAGACGTAATATGCTCAGGGCTCTGCCTGCTTTGGCTTTGATCACTGTCCTTCCCTGAATCCATTTTCTCCATCTGCAAAACAAGATACATCTCAGCGTGGAGGTGAGAGGCCCGTGAACAGCAGAGCTAGTGCAGGACGATAGCCAGAGGCCTTCCTCTTTCTACACAGCTCTGGCCAGCACGAGGCCAGCTTGCAGCCACAGGTGGAGAGTCAGCCACCGTCCTGAGCCCCGGCCCGCTCACTGCAGAGGGGCAAACTAGCTGGGCCTTGAGCCATGGATTATGGAACCCTGCAAGCAAACTTCGGCCCAGGCCAAGGGTGAATGGGCTCCTGGAATGTTTGGGGTCTGTATGTGGTATGTGGTGTGCACTGTGTGTGTGCTGTGTGTGAGTGTGGCGTGGGGGGGGTTGCGTGAGTGGTGTGTGTATGTTTGGTGCTGGGTCGGGGGCACTGCCCTGTAGTCTTAAACAATGAACAAGTTGAAAATCCTCTCATTTATCTCACCTTCTTGAGGCTGCTGTCAAGAGCCCTAAAGCAGTGATTCTCAAAGAGTGGCTCGCAGGCCCACTTACAACAGAACCTCCTTGTTTAAAACTGCCCCCATCCGAAGGAACAGGGAGTGTCTGCACCTGCCAACAAGACGGTTCCAGCCATCTGCCCCATGGGATCTAAGCTCCCTCTCAATTAGAAGCAGAGTGGGCATCACCAGCCCCCAATCCTCAAGACTGGGGAATGAACACTGGACTAAAGTAGGATTATTATTCTAGCAAAGGAAGAAATGTTATCATTGATACAAAGGCAGTGGCTACCAGAGGCTCTGAGGGGAAGGAGAGAGAAGAATAGGTTTAACCTGGGGCGTTTTTGGTACATTGGAATAGTCCGGCATGACATTGCAATGACGGATACAGGCCATTATACATTTTGTCAAGACTATAAAATTGTGCGGGGCAGAGTGTAAACTATAATGTAAACTACAGTCCACGGTTAGTAGCAATGCTTCAGTATGTGCTCAGCAATTGTAACAAATGCACCACACTAAGGAAGGATGTTGTTAATGGGGGAAATTGAGGCGGGGGTGGCATATGAGAATCCCTTATATTTTTTATGTAACATTTATGTAATCTAAAGCTTCTTTAAAATTAAAAGAAAAAAATTTAAAGTCATTAATTGTATGCTTTATTAATACATATAACTAAAATTGATTTGTTTTTAAAAAAAAAAAAAAGCTGATTTGGAGCTTGTTTAAAATGCTGATTTGGGGCCATCCCGATTTACTTAATCGGAACCTCTAGGGTGGGGGCCCCCAAATCTGCATTTTTAACAAGGTCCTCAGATACTTAAGCACCCTCAAATCTAGAGCCGTTGTTCTAGCCAAGTGGGTTACCAGAAACTCGCCCCTGTGCTTTCCGCCGTCTTCATTGACACTTCCTGATGCCCGCTTTCAGTGTGGGGCCCTTTTTTCTGCTTGGTAGCAAAAATCTCCCTGGGTCGCAGTCACCCTTTGCATGCTAGTGTTCTTGAACTTTGAATGTTACACTGTGCCCTTTTGAACCCTCGTGGTTTATACCATAAATATATACTGCTGCTGGGTTTGTTTTGTTCTCAGGTCATTTTGTGGGCAGATTTGTGTTTTCCAGTTATTTTATAATATCCTTGAGACAAGACACATTTTCTGTTACTTTTTGTTTCCTTTTTGCTCCTAAACAAAATGAAATGGTGACAAGTTATTAGAGAAGGCCCCGAGGGACTCTAAGGGCCCTGTGGGAGTTACTGGAGCTGTGTGTGTGGGAAGGGGTGTGGGGGGTCCTCTCTGCATTGAGCCGTGTGCCTCTTCAGCACCCGCACGTGGCGGGGGCAACCCCCAGTCTGCACTGCACCCCTCGCCAGGTGAACGTGAGGCTGGAACCAGGCTCCTCCCTGCAGCCCAGAGCGGATGTGGGCGCAGCACGGCAGCGCGGCAGGTGCACTTGGGCGGGAGTGCCCATGCCAGCCTCTGCTCGGCTGAGAGCTAGGCTGGGTGGACACGAACCCATGACCCTGGGCACCTCACCCATCTCTGTCCTGAGCCCTTTCCAGCCCCCATGGCACGCTGCTTCCTCCTCTGTCCCAGCAGAACTGAGCGGCCCCACTGCTGTTGGGTGCTGGAAGCACTTCTGCAGGGAGGAGGCCTTGAAGCTGCACCTCATCCTTATGCCCCAGGCAGCAGGATCTGGGGGAGGGTACGAGCACGTCTTCAGTGGCCCTCTCCACGCTCAGAAACCAAGCAGTACACACACCCCCACCCCCGCCCCCAGGGATAAGGAGGATTTCTGGGCCTTCTCAGGCCTCTTAGAGCCCCCTCTCCAGCCACACCCAAACTGAGTAGAATTTTAATTGAAGCCTGTGAAGCACGAAGTCTTACAGGAATGATTACAGAGGGTCTTCTGGAAAACGGGGACTGACAACACTCCCTCCAGGAGGGAGGTTGAAAATAATCCAAGCACTCTGGGAAATGTGTTCCCGGGGTCCCCAGAAGACGGCTTCACCGTCTCAGTCCTCTCTGAGTCCTCTCCCAATCCTGATCTCATTAAAAGAAAAACAAAAGGGCCGCATTATTTGGCTCCCATCTGGCCTCGGTAGAACATTAAACAATTAAGAACTTGAACAATAACAAGGAAGCTGCCAGCTGGCCTCCCCAGTTACCTGGCCTGAGTGCACGGGAAGTGGGGCCTACGGCCTGGGCATGACTTCCCTCCCAGGAAACTGTGAGTGATTACACCATATTTAGGATCCAAATCAATAAAAAATCATACTTCCCAAATCAAGAAACGTTGTACCCCTAAACAGCTTATACCTAAAAGGTCACTGGCTTCCTGCATCCCGCTGCTTCCACCCCCAACCCAGCCCTTCTCTGTTCCCTATTACAGGCCAAAAAAACCAGTGTGGCATCTTCAGAATGGGTTGAAGTCCAAGACACCACAGAAGGTCCCCTGTGGGGAAAAAAATGTGGAAATGTCTAAAAGCAAGAAATAAATATACTGGTAAAAAAAAAAAGACAATAAATTTCATTTCTAATTCTTCCCACAAACCCGTGTCTTGGATTTACCAGTCCTCTTTCTGGAGTGGGCGAGAACCTGAACATAAATCTGCGAAGGAAAGACAGGGAACAGACCAACGGCCCAGCAGGCGACAGTTGAGGAGAGAGGAGAGGAGGATGTGATGCTTCACGGTGGTCTTCCCTCTTTTCAAGGAGCCACTGAGAGGAAGCCTACTTTCTAGACCTGGGAGGGCAGCCCCTAAATCTTAGACTCCCACACATCCTCCTGTGGCGATGGCAAACTATCCCCTGGCCCAATCTCCTTGTGTGCTGCGAGGAGAAAGGCCAAGGGATGTTGGAAGGCTTGGCTTGGAGGCAGGATTGAAACTGGAGCTGGGCCTCAGGACGCTGCTCTTGGAAGTGCTGTGAGGAAGGGACTGGAGCTCTTCTTCCCCAAGAGGGATGTTGAGGAAGAGGCAATTTGAGGTAAATCTCCCCACTTGCAGCCTTGAGCCCCTTGGTTCTCACCTCACTGCTGCTCTGCAGCCTCCTCTTCTGACAGGGGGCATGAGGAAGCCGAAACCCCCTTTTACTGTGTGGGCACCACAAGCAGGCCACGGATGTCATCCACGCCTTGGCCACTGGTGCCCTTTTTGAAGGAACTGGCCGTCATCCTCCCAGGGAGTGCTCCAGGCTAGAAAGGCTGGGGAGGCCACACTGTGGAGGTTAGAAGTGGTGGTGAGAGAAGAGCCCTTTCTCCCTGAAGCATGGGAAGCAGACCCTGGGAAGAGACTCTCCTAACATCAGCAAGGGCTTGAGGTGGGAAGACGGCTGATGGGTGGCACCTGGCTGGGTGGCCAGGTGTGGTGCTTTCCAGGTCACCCATTTTTATTCTTACTCTTGATCCTCACAACCTTTTCTTTTTTATTATTTCTATTGTGATACTATATATTACATGAAATTTGTCACTTGAACCATTTTCAAGTGCAATTCAGTGGCATTAATTTCATTTACAATGTGCTACCATCAACATCATCCATTATCAAAACTTTTTCATCACCCCAGATAGAAACTCTGCTTAACCATTAAGCAATAACTCCCATTTCCCCTCCTTCCAGCCCCTGGCAACCTCTATTCGACTTTATGTCTCCATAAATTTGCATGTTCTAGATATTTCATACAAGTGGAGTCATACAATATCTGTCCTTTTGTGTCTGGCCTATTTCACTTAGCATAATGTTTTCAAAGTTCATCCATGTTGTCACATGTATTCGACCTTCATTCTTCTTTATGGCTGGATGATATTTCATTGTATGGCTATACTACATTTTGTTTCCCTGCTCGTCTGTTCATGGACACTCGGTTTTTATCCACCTTTTGGCTATTGTGAACAATGCTGCTATGAACTTTGGTGTACAGGTATCTGAGTCCCTGCTTCCAATTCCCTGGGGTATATAGCTACAAGTGGAATTGTCAGGTCATAGTGTAATCCTATTTTTAACTTCTGGGGGAAGTGCACAACTTTTTGAGGGCAGATTTTTTCCATTTTAGAGATGAGAAAGACAGGCCCTGAAGATCAAATTTTAACTAAATAAAAGAACTGAGACTCAAAGCCGTGCATTGCTTTTCCATTCTTTAAAGTCAAAGAGGGGATGGATGCAGTGCTCCTGAAACTGAGACCCCAGTGCAGTGGACCCGGTGAGCACCCAGCAGCAGGGCCCATTCCCCAGCCTGGGCTTGTCCTCGGCAGGGCAGGCTCTCCCCACGCCGCAGAGCCTCTTGGGTTGGGAACCCCAGTAGAAAGAACCTGAGTCTCTTTTCTTTTAATTCTTTAAGAGAAAGAATAGAAAATAAAGAATACTCATGTGCCTGCTACCCAGGTTAGTCAGAGCTTTCATTCTGCCCAGAGCCTGTGTTTTTAAAAAAAATTATTTGTATTTTAAAAAAATTTTTTAGGGAGTGATAGATTCTGGGATCACTTTATGTTAATAGACTATTAGGTTGTGCTGATCTTGAAATGACACTTCTTCATAGAGTGGAGTGATAGAAGGGGGAGGCAGACAAGGGATTTTCTTCTAAGAACCTCTATAAAACAGTTATTAACTTTATTTTTCCTTTTTTTAACCAATCAGTTTTATTGGTACATATTAATAAAGCAGACAATTCATTCAAAGTGAACAATCAAAGGGGAAAAATTTTTTTTAATAAAAAATGTACAGGAACATCAAGACCACCACCACCCAAAGCCGGCCTTACCCACAATGCCACACTGGTGACAAAGCGTTGCCCGGACATGTGGACAGACGGACTCGGTGCTCGGGTGAGACCTGTGAGGACTGTGCTTGTAACTAGCCGAGACCACTTTGACTTGGGCCCATCTCGGGGCACACGGCACACGCAGGTGATTTCACAAGGAGACTGCAACTCATACCTGGGACCGCAATCAGAGCACCTGGCTTGGTGAGACTCATTTTCCAGGTGTCGCAGGACAATCCAACACCTGGCAGGGTAGCCCCCCCACCCGGTCAGCCTTCGCTCGCCTCAGCATGCGCAGACAAGCCTCCACCAGCCACAAAGACAGAGACTCTGCAAGACTCGGAAGCTCAAAGAACTTTTCCCTTTCTTATTTTGTCTCTTTGCCACTGAACCTATGCCAGACATTCCACTGGAGTAATTCCAACTAGAATTCTCTCAAGATCCATTGCCCAAAACATACTTGCTGTCTGACACAGCCATTTTTATACCTTTTAGAGCCCCTTTTTGCATCGCTGACTCCAAGCAAGCTAATTAATTATTTTAGACACCACGATTAAATTGACGTAGTGATTAATCTGATAATTCGTTTCATGAAATTAACTCTGAAATGCTAACTTTTCATCTTTTGAAACTCACTGTGTAAATTACTCTGAAGATTACATTGTACCAGCCCTAGGCTCTGTAAATCTTAATGGCACTTTTTTGCCAAAAGCAATAAAAGCTGTCCTGAATTTATCAGGTCAATCAGGAAAGCGGCAGGCAGGCAGGAAATTGAAGGTGACTCACACTGCCAGTGGGTGTTTTGACTGACATGGGATTGTTAGAACCTGTTGTTGCCTGGTTAGATACCGGGGACTTGGCTCCAATGACAGAAACAGTACCCTGGGGGAAGCAGATGGATTCACAAAGCTGGTTCTGGTCCCTGCACAAGCTTTATTCTGTGTGTGGGGTGGGGGTGGGATAAGAGAGCTAGGGGGAGAAGGTGGGAGTAGAGTTAGGGATGGAAGCACAGGAAGAGACTAGATGACGTGGAGACTGCCAGCAGCATGGCATGGGTACCTCCTGCCTCCAGCTTCTATTGACACTGCTCTTGGGCTAGGCTGGCACTGCTCTTGGGCTCACCCGCATGTCACTAGATTAGCATGCCCATGGCAGGGAAGGTGGAAGGCAATCCTGAGGTTGGAAGCTGCCTGGATGCCTCCTGACACCATGGTCCTGTCCTTCTAAAGGCACGTGACATTGAGTATGCATGGTGACACATCTCAGGGTGTGACTCTTGGCTAACCCTGAGTAGACCCGGAAGCTCGGCTTATTCCAGATCCTACGCTATTGCTCTCTGACCTACTCTTTATTCTTGGCAGTGGGCCTAGGGCCACGCTTCCTTTGTTCCCAGCATGTTGCTCAAATGCCATGCTTGACTCTGCCGTGGAGATGACTCTCTAGCAGTGGTTGCCACCCTGGCTGCACCTGGCGAGCAGCTAAAGTAAAATGCCAAGGCCCCATCCCAGAACAATTAAACCCGACACTGGAGCGGAGGCCCAGGCATCTGTATTTGTTTAAAGCTCCCCAGGTGATACTAATGTGCAGCCAGAGTTGAGAATCAGGGGTCTATGGCATCTATAGCAGCAGCTTCTCAAACTTTAAGACTCATACAAATCATCCAGGGGTCTTGTTATACGTGGATTCAGATTCAGTCCTAACAAGCTGCCAGGTGATGGGCTGAACAGCTGGGCCCCTGCTCGCCTTTATTCTCCTCCTCCCCGGAGAGACAGCAGCCTGCATCCACCTTGGAACTTGGTGAGTGTTGTAAAGCTGGGCTGAGGGAGGTCAAGGTTGGGGTCTGGAACTCCTGATTGGCACGGGTGTACCCGCATCCCCAGACCAGCCCCTAGTTGCAGGTATCAAGTTTCCCTGTCTGAAAGAAGAGCCAGTATTGTTCTAAAATGTGGTCTCTTCCCCCTTCCCTCACCCCTTCATCTCCTCCAAATGTGCTGGGCTGTCTCTCTCGGTGGCAGAGGTCTCCTAGTATATCTCATTCAGGCTCAGAGCCCACAAAAAGCTGCCTCTACAGCCAACCGCTGAACCATCCCATAAAGTCCGGGGTGGGGGCAGGGAGTATGCCTTGGCCATTGCCCTGCACCCTGCTTTACCAGTGAGCAGGCTCCACTCCAGTCATGCTATGAACACAGTTGCAGAGGGACTCTTAAAGCCTGTTGGAGCTATTTAGCCTGGGAGAAGCACCAGTGTCCATCTCCCTTCCTTTTCTAAGTTAGCTGTTTTTTTAAAAGTCAACTAGCACATCCCACTGTGTGTCTTATCAGGATGACATTCCATCACGTTGCCAGCCTCTTCAAAGGCTGCAGCACACCTCTGACTTGTTCTGAGAACAGGTGAAAGACACAACCTATCGGATCCCCATATTTCCATCCATCCATCCAACCATCTATCCATCCATCCATCCGTCCATCCATCTATTCATCCATCCATCCATCCATCCATCCATCCATCCACTCCATCCATCCATCCATCCACTCCATCCATCCATCCATTGACCCATTCAACAAGTATCTACTGAGCATCTACTATGTGTCATGCCCTGCTTTAGGCTCTGGAGATACAGACAGAACAAGACAGAGAAGATTCCTCATGGCACTTCCATTCTAATACAAGGAGTCAGACAACGAAAAACATAAATACTATGTAAGACAGTGTTATGTTCTTTGGAAAGAGGAGAGGGAGTGCTGGGGGGCGGGGAAGGTGTGCAATTTTAAATAGACAGGATAGGAAAGGTCTCATTGCCTCACTCGCCTCACCCTGGTCCTGGCTCTGCTTCATTGAGAAGATGACATTTGAACAAATTACAAAAGGTCAGGAATTGAGCCATGTGGCAGACGGAACAGCCAGTGCAAAGGCCCTGAGATGGGAGCATGTCTGGATGTTCAAGGGACAGCAAGGAGGCCACTGTGGCTGGAAAAGATTTGTGAGCAAAGGGACAGTGGTAAGAGTTAAGATCAGAGAAGAACAGAAATCTTGTAAGCCATGGAAAGAGCTGAGTAAACGTGGCACTTTTGGGGGTTTTGCAAAGGAAAAGCAGGTCTGTTTGCCTCGTTTCTGTCCTCCCAGGCTTTCCCCACCCCCGTCCTCCAGTTCCCAGGCAGACCACAAGCATCTGGGCCCATGCTGAGACAAGAAGGGTGTGAGCTGGCATGCATCTGGGTTTCTCGGGCCCCTGCAGCCCCAG
Source organism: Cabassous unicinctus (assembly GCA_029593785.1). Taxonomy (NCBI): domain Eukaryota; kingdom Metazoa; phylum Chordata; class Mammalia; order Cingulata; family Chlamyphoridae; genus Cabassous; species Cabassous unicinctus. The sequence goes on from JAQZBX010027268.1 coordinate 26,397, forward strand.
TGCAGGACTATACAGACTGGGGAAAACAGAGGTTGGAGGGCACCTCTGTCCAGCCTCCCTGGGCCTCCCTGCCCCTGCTTCTCTGGGCTGACCAGGGCAAGAGCCATCCAGATTCCTGTTCCTTTGTCGGAACAGGAAGTTTACCCAGCTGCAATCTCTCTCTGTCCCAGGTTTTCTCCCATCCTGGGTAGGCAGATTGCTAAACAATGAAAGAAAGGCCCCTCCCAGGAGTTGCCAGGCTGATTCCTGTGGTGGAACAAGTTCCTGACAATCGAATATGAAACCTTGAAATCTGAAGAGGTTTCTAACCTCCTCATGTTGCTCCTGAGAGAAGACCCCAGTCTGTGGTAGGGCTTTGGTCAGGGAGGGCTTTGGACAATGGCTAGTGGGTGACATGGTGAGAAATGGACAGGAGGGGTGGGGGGTAGGGGACACCGTCTGTGACCCACACACCCTTGATCCCATGCAGGAAATGTTCTGTTTTTCCATCACACACACACACCTTCAGCAAAAGGATGACTTTTCAGCAGTCATGATCCCGCTTCAAAGTGTCAGCCTTCCAGGGGAGTAGGACGGATCTGAAGGAAGAACAGAGGCAGCCCAGAAAGATTCTGAGGGAAGAACTGAGGGAGAGCAACATCCCCCCAGCTCACCAGTTTCCCTGCCCTGCAGTCGGGTAACAGGGGCCCTCTCTGTTTCAGATGAAACCTCTCTGTGGGGTCTGGTTCCCTGAGGCTCTGGGCCTAACCTCTCTGGCTGCTCCTTCGGCTGAGCTGTCCCACAGAGGAGTTTCGTGGAAAGGGCCAGCCAGGTATGGGTTGGGGAGGCACTGAGAGCCCTGGCAGCTCTGTTTTCTGCAACCTGGGTATGAGGAGTGAGTGAGGGGTCGGGTCGACAGTTGTCACCACAGCATGTGTAGTTGAATCGTGGGTGTGGCCCTGGGCCCTGGGGTGCCTCCTTGTCCCCAGCGCTCCAGCTTATCTACCACTCCACTGAGGGTGCCCAACTCCTCTCCCCCCCCTTACCACTCCCCATCCAGGCCCACATTATGTCCCAGAATAACCCCCCACCATGTAGCGTGGTGTAGGGTCCTTCCTCCCTGTTGCTTTTCTAGTGAGTTTTTTCCCCACCCCTGAAGTCACACTCACACATCGACAGCCACATCGACTGCCCTTGGGGTTGCCATGGAAACAGAGCATTTCTTTCCTTCTCTCTCCTCACTGTTTACCTCTGTCAGGAACTGCGGCAAAAACCAGCCTGTCACTGTGGAGAGGGAGAGGGGGGAGGGAGGCAGGAAAGCCAGCCCGCTTTAAGCCAGATCAATCCGGTTCAGAGTGGCTCCCCCTCCACTCCTGCGAGCCCTTCAAGCCAGCCAGTGTGGGCTGCAGAGGGAGGCTCTGGGTGGTTTTAGTGGAGGAGGACAGAAAAGCCTGGCTAGCATCTCCCCCCTCCACATTCCACATCTGCCCCCTGCCCCCAGGCCCCGTCTCCCTCCCTGGCAGTTAGTGTAGCCCTTGGTGGTGCTGCCCGGGTTGCTGGGCTGCTGCTCACAGCTGCACAGGTTGGTCACTACACAAGGGTGCCCTGCTGAGTGCAGGAGTGATAGGGACCAAAATCCAGCCCCTGCTCTGCTCACCAACCTGGTGTCCTGACGTGCATTGTACCAGCTAGGAGGAAAGGCCGTTTTCCTTGCTCTAATTATAACAAGGGCACTGCAGGGTAATGGTGCCCAGGTGATGACCAACCCCTCTAACACATAGGACACCCAAGCCTCGTGACAAAGCCCCCCCCCCCACTCCATGCTTGGAGGCGCCAGTCCCTTCCTCCTTCCCATTATGCTGAGCAAGGGAGAGCCCTGGCAGGCAAGAGAGGGACCTGGTGAGTTCTAACCCTCCTTTACCCACCGGGACCTCCTTGGGCAAGCCATGTCCCCTTCCTAGTCTCCTTCTCTTCATCTAAAAGTAGGAGACAGGGAAGCGGGTGTGGCTCAGTGGATAGAGCCCCCGTTTACCATATGGGAGGCCCGGGATCGCGTCCCGAGGCCTCCTTGTGAGGGCACGCC
>JAQZBX010027269.1:7573-28567 GCA_029593785.1 Cabassous unicinctus
TTTTTTTTTTTTTTTTTTAAACCTTCTATTTCAGAAACACACATTGATATATTTACGGACCAAATTATATGTGGTCTGGGGTTTTATACAAAATAATCTGGTATGTGTGCACATAAAGGTTATATATAAAATCTTTTGGGCCATATGTTAAAAATTGTTGTAGCTGATGATAGGTGCATATGTGGGGGGAGAGGGTTATTATACTATTCTCTCTGCATTTATATAAAAGTTTGAAATTTTCCATTATAAAATGTTTTTCAAAAGTGAATTGAAAATTGAATATGTGCTTATCTACCCAAGTAGAGTAACAAATATATTTTAGCAGTTGTATATCTTCATTGAGATAAGCCATGCTTCTCTTATTCAAGGAAACTCTGAATTGGAGATGGACAGAGGGAGATTTTTCTTTTCCATACATGAAGCATCTTTTTCTCATCCACTCATACTTGAAAGGGAGAATGAATCCCATTCATGTAATTCCCAGACACTGCTACTCTCATGAAGTCAAAATTCCTTCAGAAATAGGCTTTTCTTTGTAATCCGATATTAAGTGGCAATACTATTTTGCCCCGAAATGAAAAGTCATTACAAAATTCAATAAATGGTTTAATATAACATATATGGTTTATTTTTAAAACACAACATGAAAAATTATATCTGGACACAAATTCTTTTTAGCTAAACTCAAGACTTCCAAATAATAATAATAAAAAGATTTAAAGACTGAAAGAGCCATTAAATTAATTGCTTCATATAGTATCAGGCCTATGCTAATATTTTAATGATTTCTGCTAAAATATTAAAAAACTCTATACCAAGTCTAATCACTATCCTGTTTAAGGAATCTCTTTTATCAGAGCATGCATCTTATATTACATATACTACCATTTGAAATATCTCTTTATTTAAAAGATTGCCCAGATAATTATATTTACTTTTTCATAATCTGAGATTCCATAAATAGCTGAAAACATCTACAAGTAAATTTTATTATAAAAGAAAAATCTCTAAGGGCTTAACACATGGAATAAAGCAAAATGCTCTATTTAACCAATAAAATATTAGTTAATAAACTATGGGAAAAGACTAACCTTAACAGTAATCCCGAGGATATTTTTGCTTTGTATATTTTTTTATTGACTGTAAATTTTTCATGTGCTTTAAAAAAAAATTGCATTAACAATAGAGATCAAGTTTTAAAGAGTGGGAAGAGCATCAAGAGCATTAAAAACTTGCTTTGACCAGACTAGATTTGAGCTGTTTCATATGGTGGCATGCAGTTACTCCAATCACATTGTATTGCTTATTTACAATATTGGAAATGCTAGTCTTATTGGGTCAAAAAAAGGAAGAAGTAAAATCTTGATTACAAAGCTGAGATTCTTTAAGAGTGCACTTTTTTGGTATCTCATTCTTAGTGTTTAGGTCATTTCCTCTCTTAGGCTGTAAGTTTAAGAATACCCAAAGACTATATAACAAATCCACTTGAAACCAATGTATAGTTTCATAAAATATATAAGGAATTTGGGAAATGTATCTTATTCATTTTATATTCCCTTCATGATTCTGTAATATACATAAAAATGTGGTTTATTATTTAAACGGTTATGTATAAAAGATTTGGATAGGAAAAGAATAATTGGGCTCCAAGGCCTTTCATCTCTAGATCATTAGTTACCAATATCTCAAACTCAAAAGAGCACTGTATTTACCATCTACTCATCATATTCTTGAGAAAAAAAGGACTCATGTATGATAGTGACCGGTGAAATTCAAATTCGCTGGGTAATTGAGGAAAAAATGAACTCTTCTATGTTTTAGTGAGCCCTGAGATTAAGATAATAAATTATTCAGTTCAAACTACCTAACATTTAGGATTGATAGTGCTTTTGTTTTTTTTTAATTGTTTGTTTTTTAAGGTGGTAACAGGGATTGAACCAAGGAACTCATACATGGGAAGTAGGCACTCAACCACTTGAGCTACATCTGCACCCTCTCTACTTTATTTTGAGTTGCAATCTGTGCTAGCATTTACAGCAAATGATAATTACTTTTTAAAAAAATTTCCCCCCCTCCCTTGTTTTGTGCTGGCTGCCTGCTCTCTGTGTGCTCTTCTGTGTCTGCTTTGTCTTCTCTTTAGGCAGCACCTGGGAACTGAACCTGGGATGCTCTGCAGTAGACAGAGGCTACCCAATCTCTTGCGCCACCTCAGCTCCTGATGTGCTGTCTCTCTCATTGTCTCTCTTCTGTGTCTCTTTTTGCTGCGTCATCTTGCTGTGCTAGCTCTCTGCACGGGCCAGGACTCCATGTGGGCCAGCTCACTGCTTGGGCTAGCTTGCCTCTCAGGCTAACTTGCTTTTCACCAGGAGGCCCCGGGAATCAAACCCTGGACCTCCTATACGGTAGACAGGAACACAATCACTTGAGCCACATCTGCTTCCCATGATAACTACTTTTTAAATTTACTTTTCCTTTATTTCAAATTCCCATTCTCTTTACTTTATAGAATTAGCAGGTAATTTTCTTATCATAATTACTGTGATTATGATATATTGATAGAAAAACACACAAATACTCAAGGACATTTTAAATTCTAAGTTTCAGGTGTGGGGATTGCTCCTTCACAGATAAATTTGCTCACATAAGAAGAGGTAAACACTTTATTTGGGTTTACATGATTACTTTCTAAAATGACAAGGCCCTAAAATATTACTTTGGAGTAGCTCCTATTTAAACAAATTTAATTATTAGCTTTGATATAGTCCAATCTAATTAATTTTGGGTCAAATTCTGTCAATTATAGCAAATATTAGGTGGTAGGGTAAGTTGTCTGATTCAGGAACTTGGTTTTTCATGCTTTCAGATGAAAATTGATCTCTTCCTAATTTACCACAGGCTTTTAAAAAAAAAAAAAAAGGAGAAGATGGACTGCATGGAAATTGTTATTTATGATTAGTATATATTCTCATTCATTTTGATTACATAGACTCAAGTATGTTTTAGAAAAATTAAAGAAGAGTATTTAGACAATAGCTATGTTTGTTAATTAAATGACACATGTTGGCATCTTAAGATATATCCCTACTTGTATTTTTGATCCCATGGATATACAAATATTCAAAAAAATTTTAGACTACTTCCCATATATAACAAAAGACATGAATATACACATCGAAGATACTCAACAAACTCCAAACAGGATAAACTCAAATAGCCATGGCTATGGCATATTGCAATCAAACTATCAAATGTCAAAGATAGAATTCTGCAAGCTGCAAAAAGGGAAAAATGTGTCATGAAAAAGGGAGACTCAATAAGATTAAGTGCTGATCTCTCATTGGAAACCATGAAGGAAAGAAGGCAGTGGAATGACATATTTAAACCAAAAAAAAAAAAAATGTCAACAAAGAATATTATATCTGGCAAATCTGTCCTTCAAAATTGAGGGAGAGATTAAGACATTCCCAGATAAACAAAAGCTGAGAGACTTTGCCACTAGACCAACCCCACAAGAGAAGCTAAACACAGTTCTGCAGATTGAAAGGAAAGGACAATAGATGTTAGATTGAAGACATAAGAAATAAAGATCTCCAAAAAAGGTAAGGACATGGGTAAATATAAATGCCAGTACTATTGTGTTTTGGTTTGTAACTCCACTCTTTACTTCCTACAGGAACTAAAAGGAAAATGCATAAAAAATAATGATAAATCAGTGGTTTTGGACTCATAATGTATAAATATGTAATCTGTGACAAGAATTACATAAAGGTATAGGAACATAGTTTGTGTATACTATTGAAGTTGATTTCGTATCAAAGCCAACGAGATGGTTATATATTTAAGAAGTTAAATTTAAGCCCCATGGTAACTACAAAGAAAATAATGGATACTATGGAAGCACATAGAGACATAAACTATAGTATGGGTTGCTGGGGGCAGGCTCAGGGGAATGGGGAATGAATGAGGACAAGGGGAAGTTTTCAAAGGGCATGATATACACAACCTACAATCAAGTGTCCAAAAAATGGATTGATAGAGAGACAGATAGGTCTATAGTTAGATAGATAAATGGAAAGACAAAATGATACAGCAACTATGTCAGAGTATTAAAATTGGTGCCTCTGGATATCTGGGATTATAGGGAATATAGTAGTTCTCTGTAAGGGATTTGTATTATTTTTGTAATTTTCCTGTTAGTTTGAAAGTATTTCAAAATAAAAAGCTAAAAATAATGTGTTAGGCACTCTTTATTGCCTTAAATTTGCATTTAGATTCTGATAGAATTGTTTGCATTTTGTGACGTAAGTCAAATCAGGGCACATATTATCAAAATTCTTTTATAAAGATTCATTTGAAAAAAAAATGATATATTCAACATACATAAAAATGAAACTCCTTCAATATAAATAAAATTATGTACATAGGCATTGGAGGGGGAGAATGGCAACATGACATATGTTCATTGCCTATGGATATGGAAGAAAATATTTTTACTTCTTTTTAAAACTTCTGAATTGCAACTTCGACTAAAACGGGAACTGTTCTATTTATATATGCATTCAAAATATTTAGCATGGTGAATTGAACAAGATGTGCTCATAATGTAATAAATGTTTGAATAAAAATAAAAGTTATCTTCTCTATAAATATAAATTTTAAATGACATCACAAATATTTTAGAAGCTTATTCTGAGATAAAGAAAAATGTGTCAACCAAACATGATTAAGAAATGACTTTGAAGCTGTCTGTGACTTACTACCTAAAATTAAATTGTCTTTTCCCAGTTTCAAGGATAACATTATCTGAAATTTATGTTTATAATTCTTTCACTTTTGGTTATAATTGCATTGGATATATATGCATATTTTGTGTATTATTTTATAAGTGTTTAAAATTTGTGTAAGTGCTATTGTGTATATTTTCTTCAATAACTTATTTTTCACTTAATATTAAATTTTGTGATGTTCATTCGTATTTATGCATGTAGGTATAATTCAATAATTTCCACTGCTGCCCAGTATACCTGTGTATGTACCACATAATACATTTGTGTATTTCCCATTGAGGAATATTTTACTGTGTTCTAGATTTTACTATTACCAATCATGCTGCTATTAACAATCTCTGTATAATATATCTTGCACATCTATAAAAGTTTCTCTAGGAAACATTCCAAGGATTAGAATTTCCTTGGATCATGGGTACACTCATCCTCAATTTTACTTTGAAAACTTTGAAAACATTTTTCAAATGTTTTCAAAGTTGTGCCAAGTTTTACACACACAAATACACACACATACACCACATGCAGCATTAACAGTTTCCATTGCTCCTCATCCTAATTAACACTTGATACTGTGAAATTTTTAAAATTTTTGACAATGTCATGACTGCAAAATATTATCTCAGTGTGATATTAATTTATATTTATCTAATTTAACAAGGTGATGTATCTTTTCTTGATCATTCATGTTTCATCTTCTGTGAAATATTTGTTCATATTTACCCTTATTTTCATTGGAATTCTTATTGATTTCTCATTGTTTTCCTTTATTGAGTATGATGATTATTTTTTTATTCTTGGAACCACCCTTTGTTGTTTTCTTTACTGAAAGTATTTTTCTCAGTTTATAGTTTGTTTTAACATTTTAATTATGTCTTTCAAAAGGCAAAAGCTTATAAGTTTGTCAATATAAAGCATTTGAACTTTTTGTGTCTTCATTCATTAGATATTCAGTAATAAATGTATTATTATGTGTTCTAAGTACTGGTAATACAGCACAGAACAGAAGAGATAAAATATCTGCTGCCATAGAATATAGTTTGTAGCATGTATTTGTGTGCTGGGGGTTGTTGGCAATAAACAAAGTAAATAGTGTGTTAGAAGAAGTTATCTGAAAGGTAAAAAATAATTCAAGGGGGGGAGTTACAAGTAAGGATAAGGAGATGCAATTTTCATTTGGATGGCTAGGGAAGCTATCCTGAGAAGGTGTTATTTGAGTAAATACTTGAGGGGGGTGGATTGAACTATGCTGATATCTGATGGAAGAGTATCCCATCTGGAATAAATATTGAGTATAAAGTCCCTTAATGGACAATGTGCTTGGTTTGTTGAAGGATAGAGTGAATTATAGAAGCAGTATGTTACTTAAATGTGGCCTTTCTCTAAGCCAAACTCAGCAGATAAACTCATTATATTCCTCCTGGCATGGGATATGATTCCCAGGGATGAGCCTCCCTGGCACCATGGGATTAATGCCAAGTGCCAACTAGCAGTATATTTGGGAAAAGACCTTGACCAAATAGGTGAAACATTAAATATGAAAGAGTTTTTATGGCTAAGAGATTTCAAAGTGAGTCGGAAGGTCATTCCAGAGGTTAAGCATATGCCTGTCTCAGGGGGATCTCACTGCCACAGAAAACAAAGTCTCAAATGTGGTGCTCTTGAGGGCTCTAGAAACATCTGGACACTATAGGCAAGACACCCCCCCACCCCATGAAATCAGCACCCCATCCGTGGGCCTTCCCTTGGAATATATGATAACCTATTTCCTTAATGTAACAGAGTTTAACCTATTTCCTTAATGTAACAGAGTTAGACTCATTTATAATTTCCCTACACATGATTCTTCTACCCCTTTTACTTGAACCTATAATTAGCACTATGCCCATTAAATGTATGTCTCAAGGACTTAAATCTTCAGTCTGTTCATATGCCAGTTGGCCCTGAACCTCAGCTGAGTTGTGGCCAACACCTACTCTCCAGTTCTTCAGACTCTCCCTGGACAACAAACAAAATGATGATTTTGGACAAACCCTATGACCAAAAAACAAAGAGTATCTACAACAGGAAGCAAAACTGTTTCTTCCATCTGACCTGTCAGATCTAAGTTCCCTCTAAACAGAGTGGGCATCACCATCTGTATATCCTCAAGACTGAGAAATGAATAAACATAAGGGAGGAATGCAACCATGGACTAAAGTAAATTTATTATTATTGTAGTAACAGAAGAACTTGTATCATTGATACTAAGACAGTGATTACCAGAGGTTCTGAGGGAAGAGTAGGTGGAACATAGGGCATTTTTAGGGCATTAGAATTGTTCTGCATGATACTGCAATGATGGATGCAGGCCATTATACATTTAGTCAAAACACATAAAATTGTATGGTGCAAAGTGTAAACATAATGTAAAATATAGATCTTGGTTAGTAGCAATGCTTCAATATTTGTTCATCAATGGTAACAAATGTACTACACTAATGTAAGATGTTATCAATAGGGGAAAATGTGAGAGGGGAGGGATGGGGTGTATGGGAATTCCCTATACTTTTGATGAAACTTTTCTGTAATCTAAAACTTCTTTAAAAAATAAAGTTTATTATATGAAGAAAAAAAAAAACAGTGGTGGGAAAAAACAGAGATGTAGTTGGGGTGGTGAGGGGCAGATTTTATAGGAACTTGAAGATAACTTCAATGCTTTGGCATTTTATTCTGAGATGTGAAGATACTGGACAGTTTTAAGCAGAAGACAGACATGATTATGCCCATGCTTCAATGTAATCATCTTGGCTTCTGTTTTAACAAAGATTGAAGAGAGGCAAGGGAAGAAGTTGGGACACCAGTTAGGAAGTTTTTCTGTTGATCTAGGGGAGAAAGGAAGGTGGCTTAGACTGGGTAGTAGCCTTGGAGGTGAAGGATAAAGGTCAGATTCTGGATATATTTTAAGGCTGATAGGATTTGCTGACAGATCAGATAGGAGTTATAAAATAAGACATACCCAGAAGAACTACCAGGTGTTTGGTCTGAGAATCTACAAGAAAGGTGTTGCCATTAACTGAGAAGGGGAATACTACGGGAGGGGGAGGTGTGAAATGCGGGAAACATTAGGAGCTTTGCTTTGGATGACTTTAATTCACCTTGTCTTTTAGACAAAGAAATGGAAATGTTAAATGAGCATTTGCATATACTCTTCAGAAGAGGTGGGATATACAGGCTCAGACACAAAACAGAGTCACCAGCATATGTAAAGCCATAAAAAGGAGGATAGAAGAGAGGTTTGAGAAGCAAGACATAGGACATACCAGTATTTAGAAATGGTAATGAGGACCCAGCAAGAGGAGAGCCTGTCCTGGAAACCAAGTGAAAAAATGTCAAGAAGTAGTGAATGGTCAAATGTTGCTTGGAGGTCAAATCAGATGTGGGTTGAGAATTTTCCATGGGGTCAATGTCACTTAAAAAAGTACTTCCTGACTTTGAGGTCTTAAAGATTTGTTCCTATATGTGCTTTCAAAATGTTTCAAGTTTCATTTTTTACAGTTAAATCTTTAATTCACTCTGACCAGCTTTTTGTGTATGGAATGAATTTGGTATCGGCATTAGTCAGGGTATGCTCATGGCTACAATAACAAATACATAATTTCAGGGGCTTAGCAAAATAAATGTTTGTTTCTCCCTCATGGTACAATCCAATGATGGTCAGGAAGGACTCCTTTTAACACAGTGATTCAGATACTTAGGGCCCTTTCATTTTGTGGCTGTATCATCCTCTCAGTCCTCAGAATTGTCTCCATTCAGCCAGTGAACAGATGAAAAGAACGAAAAGATCCACGTGGAAGGGTTTTGTGGACTAGGCCTGGAAATGGTGCACATTATACCATTGTGATCTAAGCTTAGTCATGTGACCATGCCTAACAGCAAGGGTACTGGTAATGTGATCTCTATGTGTGCCCACAAGGAAAAGGAAAATAGTTTGCTTACAAAATTAGCCATTTTCTGTCACAGATCTAATTTCAAATTTGTGTTCTTCATAAAATATGGACGTGGACTCTGACAGCAGCAAGACCTCATTCAAGTTAATTATAATTCAATGTTATAAAACACAATGAAATTTCCTCATTCCATTAGAATTGTATTGGCAAACCTTACACCTAAATTTAAGAATTCTGAAGCTATTACACATTAAAGAGTGTACTAAAGTAAGAATTGATCCATATTTAATTATTATGCAATTAACATGTTATTTTCAATAGCATAGGATAAACTACATATGTGCTATTGTCAATAACAGGATAAACTACTTAAACAACATATAACAATCATGTGTTACATGAAATTTAAAGAGGAAATATTTCTGATTTTGAAGAATTTGAATTTCATTTCAAATTCTTCCACCAAATTGAAGATCATATTGTATCATTTATTCAATGCATATTATACTTTTATTTTAATACAAAAATCTTACTACATGTAAAATAATATTTTCCCAGTGTAGCTAAATTAAATTATTAAATTATTATTTAAGCTATTAATACAAATTCTCTTTAAATATGTCCTTCAAAATGAAATGATGTAAGGTATAAGGTAGGAGGGCTTTGTTCTGAAACAAAAGTAAATTCAGAATCAGTAAAACATTAATATTTTATACATATTTTGCTTTAATATTGCATCAGAAGCAAATTAGAATCCAAGCCCATATTTCATGTTTTGAATATTAACTGTTGAAGCTTCATGGCTTTCTCTCAAGAGTTTGCTTTATATTAAGTATGCATGATTAAATTATAAAAGATAGAAAATGTCTATTGAAAACCTATATTTTATTAGGTCAATATAATGTACAAATGCCTTAAAATTAATAGCAAAAAAAAAAAAAACTCTTGATAAGCTTACAGAACAAAAGACATTATATTTCAGTTTTGCATGAATCTAGAATTATGCTGTTCTGTTGGAAATTATTTTGGCTTCAATATGAACAGTAATAATTTTGTCTCTAATCAAGGGAGCCAAATATTGGGTAATCAATAAAAAACAAAAAAGTACATAGAAATAAATAATGTTTTAAAGGAATATTAGGACTTTCTCATGCATGACATTTATTTAGATCTTTTAACATTAGTATTTTATTATGGCATTATTTCCTGAAAAAGTATCTTGATTAATTCAGTAAGGATTCCTAGAAATGTAGTTCTAATAATCAAATAGAGAGGCTTAATGAGTTTTCTTTTAAAAAATGAGGGCGTGCCAGTTCTGAAAGAATTATGTTTATCATACTTTGAAATAGCGTCCTTTGAAATGTAACACTTTTTTCATAATCTACATAATACCAATATGTGTGTAACTAATTACTGATAAATAATTCTCAAATTTTATCTTCAAATATTTGTTTATTGTATAAAAATTAAAAGGAAAAGATACTAAAATCTGATGCTTAATGACATTATATATAGTGAAATTTATGTAAATGTTTAATTCCTGATTTGATAATCGAAATGTACTTGCATGCATGCACACACAGGGATTCTCATTGTGGAAAGAATCATATAGTACAAGAGTAAAGGTATTCTATTTGGATAGGTTTGGATTAAATCTAGGTTCCACATTTCATTAACTGATCTTGGTCTATTTGCAACATTTTTCCAAATTAAAAAATCTTAATCTATCCAAATGGGTTGTTGTGAGGGGTAAATAAAATAAGTATGTAATATGCTCAGATAAGGCTTGGTTGGATATTACAAGCCCTCAGCAACTGGTAGCTATTGTGATAAATTCAAAGACTCTTTTTTTAGCTTTCAGAAAGCAACCTCTTCAAGTGCAGAATTATGTATGAATTTCATTGTTGTGCCAGCATCAAATTAACTTGAGCATGTCAGATTTGTTTATTATCTCTGTCATGTAAACAAAAGAGATTTTGGTTTCAGTGTTCTAGCTTTTAGATTTTATTTTAGCAGCAGTTAAAATAAATACATTTTTATTACTAAGTATACTATGCATATACTTGCATTTATCAACATATATAGATAAAAATATCTAATTGTGTATTTTTGTACATTTACACAAATACTTGTACATTGTTCCTTCAAACATAGGTATATAGAGAAATAACTACATATTATATTTATATGAAGTATGCATATATGTTAGACACTACAAGTAAGTAGTTAACCAGTTTAAAAATACTGAATTTGTTAAATTCATACAAAGTAATGATATTCATTTTTTTTAACAGCGATTCCCTCAGGAGTCTATCACTGATTAAAATACCACTGTAGTTTTTTTTCAAATCTGCTGCACATTTCAAATCTCAGCGCTAGCATATTTGCATTCTTTCAGTCTATGCTTTAAAATTAATAAGTTTATCATATACAATATAAAAGAGAATGCACCTACTTTCATGTATTGCTAACCATGGATTCTATACCTTTGAGAAGGAATTCAGTGATGAGAAAAAGAGGTAAAGAAAACAAGAAAGTTATTGCTTGACCAGCACTGTTATTATCTGATTTGGTGCACTGTGGGATAGGCCCATATTTATAGTGATATTTTCCTCTTATGAACAATGTTGTTTCTTAGTAGCTCAGCTATGAAATCTATTTTAATGCCCTATTATATATCCATATTCAAAATTATGTATATAAATATATGTCTAAAAATTCCACTGATTTCCTATTTCCCCAAGACAGATTAAAGGTCACTTAAAATATCTTTAATATTTAAAATGCCCTACAATCTTTTGACCAAAAATATGAGCCAAAATTACTGTTGGAACTTTCTATTTCTATTCTACATTGTTATTCTTTCACATGTTTAATGTTGATTACCACTTTCCTACTCTCAATGTTAAAAGTTCCCCAGATTCTTTAATTCTTTATTGTTAGTCTGGTTTTAAGTCACTTCAACATTTCAATAAATTTTATATTCAATATTCTCAATATGTTATAATTATTACATAATTTTACTTTTTCTTAGAGATACAAATAATAAAACTGGAAAAATGTAAGACAACATTCCAAGAGTGTGGAAGTTTGAGATTATTTTATGAATTTCAAAAAGAGAAAGATTATGTTTGTAAACTAATCTATACCCCTGGGTGTGATACCCTTTGATTACATTACATTCAGGTGAGGGGCTTTTGATCAGATTATTTGATAAGATTGCTTTGGGCTTTTGATTTGATTACATCAGTGGGCGTGACTCAGGTTAGTCCCTGCCCCTTTGCTGGGTCTGATATAAAGGGACACACACGCAGATAGACATGCAGGAAGAGAGAGCCCTATCATTTTCCATCCTGCCATGTGACAGAAAGGAGAAGGCTCAAACAGCTGAGATCCTGGGAAGAGATGAGCCATTTTGCCTGATAGCTTACAGCTGAAATCAGAAAGAGAGTGGAACGTCCAAGACTGATATAGATGGCCTGGAAAGAAACAAGCTCTGTTTCAGGAGAGAGAGGAAGCCCTAAGAGACATGCCCTATGCCAGCTTGCAGCTGAAATTGGGAAAAATTCAGAGCAGTTGAGCCCAGAGAAAGGAAGCCTAGAGGGGAAGGCTGAACCCTCGCAAAGATCAGTGGTAATCTTGCTTCAACACTTGGCAATTGACTTTGGTGAGAAAGCATCTCTGCTGAGGCCTTGATTTGGCTTGGAACTGTAAGCTTTTACCCCCAAATAAATCCCCATTATAAAAGCAGGTATCAGGTACTTTCCATTGGCACCCCTTTGGCAGGCTAATACAAAGAGATTAAAAAATCTGAGCAGAAAATTTAATTTGGGGGAAGTAATTCAAACTTTAGAAGAGAAAGGAGACTATGAGAAGGAAATCTTTACTAGTACATGGGATTATAATTGGATTGGTTATTTCTTGGTAGTTTAAGACACAGAATTATTTTATACCTAAGAATGATCTACAGTTCATGCATGTATCCATGATCATACAAGGAGACTTATGCGGGAAAGAAAAGACAGCAAGACTAATAAGTAGTTGTTTTTAAACATTCATATTTTTGCCTATTCACATTTTAAAAAATTGGTACTATTTTTCTTTATGAGAATGCTTAGAAATTGTAGTGGTTTGAGTACTTCACCCTCTGCCCTCCTTCATCTTCCAAATTATTAAGTTGCATTTTTCTTTCCCTATGAATAACATCAAAAACAACAACAAAAAAGATGAAGAATAATATAATTCTCAGGAGTCTTGTTACTCTGAATGAGATGGATTTAAAATAAAAACTGAAGGAAAACAAGAAATATAATGAAAAATGCAAATTATATTCTCTGAAGTGCCACATGAGTGAAGAAGTCCACAGATAGCTTCTTAGAAGACACCTCTAAATAAGCATGAGCAGAGTATGATTAATGGACACAATGGACAAATATTTATCCAAAGAAAATACTTTTGATTTTATGGGCATTGATGGGATTCATAAAGTAGATCTACTCATAGAATAGAAAGCAAATGGAATACAGCACTGTGAAAAGAAATATACCTCATAGAGAGGGGTGACAGTGTCATAGCATGTGAAATTCCAGAATTTAATGGTGAATGCATGGAAGAAAATATATGCTTGCAGAGAATTTAAGTGAATAAATGTTACCTGTTTATGGGAATAAGCTTCGAGTAAATGCTTACCAACATGGCTGATCTTCCCACTAATTTGGGTAGATATTTCAAAGGACATTTTCATAGTCCTGCCCTGCACCTCCTGAATTTAAATGTCTGAGGATAGGGTCTAGAATTGATAGATTTAGCTAGTGTTACTTTGGGGACAATTTCAAAACTGCCTGCCGATAGATATGTTGAATACTTTACTATAAACACCTGGCCAGATTCAGATCACAAACCTGAGCTGCAAAGACCAATGATACCATGGGAACCTTCAGATATCAATAAGACACTAAAAGAAAATAGTGATTTTTCTCATTAATAACTTCATATTTTAGGATATAAAAGAAAAAATAGAGAACTGCTATGTTAGTCAGCCAAAGGGGTACTGATGCAAAATACCAGAAATCTGTTGGCATTTATAAAGGGTATTTATTTGGGGTAGAAGCTTACAGTTACCAGGCCATAAAGCATAAATTACTTCCCTCACCAAAGTCTGTTGCCACGTGTTGGAGCAAGATGACTGCCGACATCTGCAAGGGTTCAGGCTTCCTGGGTTCCTCTCTTCCTGGGGCTCATTTGTCTCTAGGCTCTGCTGCCTTGCTCCCTCCACAAGGCCAGCTGTAGACTATTTGGTGAACAGCTCGTCTCTCTTCCCAGCCTCCAGGATCAAAAACTCTTATCTCTCTTCTCTGCAGTGCAGTTTCTCTGTGAGTCCTGGCCCACCAAGTAGGCGGGGACTCAATGTCCTACTCACATGGCCCAATCAAAGCCATAATCATTATTTAATCAAGTTAAAGTGAAACCTCTGAATCCAATAGACCAGTTCACAAACATAATCCAATATCTATTTTTGGAATTCATAAGCAATATCAAACTGCTACAACTGCTAATATAGATCTAAATCAACCTTTATAGAAAACTTATTTTATAAAGTGATAGTGATGTGGCTTTAGGAAAAACTGATTACATGTGGCGATATATGTTACAGTTGTTAAGTTATTTTCTCAAAACACCTATGGTAAGTGAAACAATGAAGTAGCAAAATGATGAAAACTTTCAGGTCATTAACATCAGGCCCTGTCTAGATTAATTCAGCATATTCATAGAACTAACACTTACAATTCTACATGGAAAAATTGTTTTATAGGAGGTTCTCAAAAATGGTGGTTTCATCACAGAATCGTGAATGATTATGGTGATAAAGAAGAGGGAAGAGTTGCCTAAGAACAAAGTGCCTCCTATGGGGTTCTTTAGTGAGTGCAGATTAAAAATAAACATATACAAAAATTTTTGAAGATGGATAATTAAAAAATATAAGAAAACATTCACAGCTGTGTTTCAGAATAGCAATAGGAAGGTTGATTCTAAAAGTACATTAAACTTTTCAAAAATGCTGTAAAAACAAAGCTTTTTAGTTATACTGTAAGGATGATTGGCAAATTCCTCTTTTCATCCAAATGCTATAATAATAACTAGTAAAAGAGGGAAGGCTTACATTCTTAACTTCTATTTTATTTCCTTCTCTGTCAAGGAGAATAAACTTCTTATTGGAAGAGTGAAACAAAAATGGTGAGGAGAAATTAAAATTCAATGTAGTTGAAGATATAGGAAGAGAAAAAGTAAAATAATTTCTTCAAATGATTTCACTTTTCTGGCTCAAGAAAAGTAGCACTGAGTATTCATGAAGATAAGATCAATGTCAGTAATCTTTGAAGAGATATTGGTAATAGAAGAGCTGCCAGGAGACTAAAGAAAGGCAAATGTCCCAAGTTTCCGAAAAGGTTAGGCAGAGTTTTAAAACTATAGACCAGGGATCTTGACATTTATAATCAGTACAATATTTGAAGGGAATACTAAATGGATGGATGGTTTCTGAGTACTGAGAAAGGTCATGATTAGCAGCAGTCAGCATGTGTTCACTAAGAATAAGATATGGTAGACTGTCATCATTTCCTATTTTTGACATAATGACTAAGTTGATATTCCAGAGGACTAATATAGAAATAGCATATCTGTATTAACAAGACATTTTCAATATTTTTATGGGCAAGTTGGAAATGTGTGAACTGCATAACAGTGATAAGCAGATTCATAACTAGTTTAATAATATCACCTAATGAATATTAATTACTAAAGTAACAACATTTTGTAAAGAAATATATCTGCCTGGATTTTCTATTTATTTTTAATAGCATAAGGAGAAAATTAGATAGTTGCAAGTGTTTCAAACTGTATGTCATGAACGAAAGCAAGAAAGATTTTATATGTATTCAAATGAGGAAGTTTAGTAGCAGTAGACCAAGAATAATGTGACGTTTCTAAGATTGAAAGATGGCTCTTCATGAGATAGACATTTGCAGCAGAGGGAGACATAGTATCTCATCATGGTATAGGAAAGATCCTCAAATCTGCAAAACTTCAGAACACAGCTGGAACACAAATGGAAAAGTGTAAAGTGATTGATACTGGCCATGACCAGTGACTAATTAGGGAATTGAAGTCATAGGAGAAGGCACCTCAGCTTGAAGCACTCTTAGGACAGATAAAAATCAGAACTAGGGCAGACATGTAAACAAGGAAATCAATTTGGGATTAGGAATAACAGTAACATATCATGAGCTTTCAGGCTTTGCAGAGTCAGAATTTTGTATGTCCACCATCAAGAACAGGGAATTTAGTAGACTGGTCCTGTTTCAATCTACTCTACTGAACTCTTACCTGGAACATTCTATACATTTCTGGACAGCACATATTAAATTCTACAGAGACAATCAGGATCATGTGTAAAGGTGAGAATCCAAAATTGTAAAGAGACTCAGCTTACATCATATAAAAGCTGAGAAAAAGAGCTTGGAACACCAAAGGAAATCATAAAGTGACAGTTTCTGAGAGCAGGTTTGATCATATCCATCTTTGACTCTTAGTACCTTGTAGACCAGGAGCTCAATAAATATTACTTACTTTGAAAATGATTCCAATATTATTGATTAGTAATGTATAATATTACTGTCAACCAATTGTAATGGTATACCTGTTCTCATTGTCATAAATCAGCATTTTTTTGTGTGCATGTATATGTGTGTAAATCAATATGCTACCTGATTTTATAGCTAAAGATACCAAAAAGCAGAGAGGATAAGCATTTTGCCTGTATTCACCTAGAGAATAAAAGGAGGAGTAAGAATCTGAAATCATGTAAAGTTTTTAAGTTAATTTTATCCTGCCATATAGTTCTAAGCATATCCTCCTGAGCTTTTACTTATTAAAAAAAAACAGAAATTGCTCTATAGATAATATTGAGAGATTGACAAATTAAAATCTAATTAAGTGTATTTACATCATAGAAATGGCCAAACACTACAAATCAGGGCTTTATATCCTTAAAACTTTGCACCAGCATGTCACTAAATACGTGTCTTAGAAATGGTGGAGTCTTGGGGATGTTTTGTTTAGGTAGGGGGTTCATCTTCATTATTTTCAATGTGGACATCCAGTTTCCCCAGCACCATTTTTCAGAGACTATTCTTGTCCCATTTAATGTATTTGGCACCCTTGTCAAAAATCAATTGACCAGCAATATATGGGTTTATTTCTGGGCTCTCAACTCTATTTCACTGATCTATATGTCTATTCTTATGCCAGTAACACACTTTTTTGATTACTGTAGCTTTGTAATATGTTTCCAAATCAGGAATTGTAAGAACACCAACTTGGTCTTTTGCAAGACTGTTTTGACAATTTTGGGTACCCTGCAGAATTTGAGCATCAGCATTTCCATGTATGCAAAAATCTCCTGGAATTCTGATAGAGTTTATGTTGAACCTGCAGATTGCTATGGGTAGCTTTACCATGTTAAAATATTAGTCTTCCAATCCATGAAATGGGATGTCTTGCCATTTATTTAGGTCTTCTTCAATTTTTTTCAGCAGTGTTTTGTAGTTTTCCGTGTACAAGTCTTTCACCTCTTTGGTTAAATACATCTTTGGACATTTTATTCTTTTAGAAGTTAATGTAAATTGTTTTCTTTATTTTCATTTTGAATTTCATTGGTGGTGTGTAGAAACACAACTGTTTTTGTGTATAAGTCTTGCATCCCACAACTATGCTGAATTTGTTTATTAGCTGTAGTAGTTCTTTAGTGGATTTTTGGGAACTTTCTATGTATAGGATCATACAAAAAAAAGATAGTTTTACTTCTTCCTTTCCAATGTGGATGCCATTTATTTCTTTTTCTTGACTCATTGCTCTTGCTAGGAATTCCAGTGCAATGATGAATAACAGTTGTGAAAGCAGACATTCTTATCTTGTTCCTGATGTTAGGAGAAAATTTTTAGTCATTCACCATTGAATATGATGTTAGCCATGAAATTTTCTTAAATGCCATTATGTTGATGGAAATTTTCTTCCCCTGCTTTTCTAAGGGTTTTTATCATGAAATGGAATTGGATTTTGCCAAATACCTTTTGTGCATCAGTTGAGATAATCTATGATTTTTTCCCTTCATTCTGTTAATATGATTTATTACATTTACTGATTTTTCTATATTGGACCAGCCTGACATTCCTGGATTAAAACCTACTTGGTCATGGTATATAGTTTGGTTTTCTAGTATTTTATCAAGGACTTTTGCATTAATATTCATAAGAGAAACTAGTCTATAGTTTTCTATCCTTGTGATCTTTATCTGGCTTTGGCATCAGAGTGATTCTGGCCTTATAGAATGACTTAGGACATTTTCCCTTCTCTTCAATCTTTTGGAAGATTTTGAGAAGAATTTGTGTTAATTCTTTGGAGTTTGGTAGAATTCACCAGTGATACATGTGGTCCTGGATTTTTCTTTGTTGGGGGGTTTTTGATTAGTAATTCAATCTCTTTACTTGTTTTAGGCCTGTTGACATTTTTTACCTGAATCAGTTATTTCTTATTTCCTATTGGGTCAGTTTAGGTAATTTGTGTATTTCTAGGAATTTTTAAAGAACTAACCTTTGCATTCTTTGATTCTTTCCACTGTTTTCTATTTGCTGTTTTGTTTTTCTCTGCTCTAGTATATATTATTTTCTTTAGTCTCCTAACATTGGGTTTAGTTTGCTCTTCATTTTTCTAGTTCCTTGAAATGTGAAATTAAATTATTTATTTGAGATATTTTCTCTTTTTGAATGTAGACATTTACAGCATAAATTTCCCTCTGAGTACTACCATCACTATATCCTGTAAGTTATAGCATGTGGTTTTTAATTTTCTTTCAGCTCTAAGTATTTTCTAATTTCATGTGCTAGTTCTTCTTTGACTAACTGGTTGTTTAAGAATATGTTGTTTAATTTCCATCTATTTGTGAATTTTCCTTCCATTATTGATTTCCAACTTCATTCTGTTGTGGTCAGAGGAGATACATTGTATGATGTCAATGTTTTAAAATTTATTGAGCAATATGGTGGATGTGTTTTATTAATGGACACAAATATGTAACAGATTTATGTCACAGCATTTAGATTTATAGAATTGCTCATAAGAAAATGGAAAACCATAGGCCAGTTATTTGTGCTTTAGGTTTTTGGTACTTCATTTTCAGAAAGAATGAATTGGATTAGACCTTTTGTTTCCAATTGCTTTCCTAGAAGTATTTATTAGCTTGTCCTACATAAGAACTGAATATTTTGAAAGATTCTTTATCTACCATTTGTTAATTTATAGTTCATTTATTAAGGCATAAATCATATATATTCCTTTTAAACATTATAAAGTATTATATGATGCAAAGTGAGATGTTTTTAGCAGAAATGTAACTCTCAGTTGATAACAATTATAGCCAAATAGAAAACGATCAATGCTTTAGTTGGTTTATTGTGGGTAAATACCTGCTTTTCTTTGGCATTTGGTATTTTAAGTTATTTCAAAGATGAGTTGGAGATTTCTTAGAGGACATGGAATCCTAGGTAGAAATCCATCACACTCAATGTTTGTTAATCCCTCTTCCAGTTTTTGTAATCTTAAGAGACATTCTCCCTTCTCTTTTGTGCACCTGAAATAAGAATTTTATACTGTTTTCTTGCGAAGGAAAGGAATACAGTCCTGGAACTCTTTTGGTGAGACTGTAAATTAAACATCCTAACAAGATTCATATTGTGATTTCCTCATTACAGAAAGCTAAGTCAACAAACAAATGCTTTTTGAAGCCATCTTTGCCCTTCATTTGAAGCCTTAAAAGAAGCCCAGATATTCCAAATTTCTTTTTCAAGAATACAGTGGATAATGTATCTTCCTATTTCTTCTGCATGAAATAGTTTCCCCCAGCTCTAGAGATTGCTTTCCTGTTCTCACTGTTCATTTATGAAGTAAAATATCTCCTCATAGACAATATCCTTGCCATCCTTCACTATAAAGGTAGTAAGTTTGTCCGCTGAACCTGTTAGTCTCTATCTCAATACTCGATTGCTTTCTTCCATACCACTTCATACCACTTTGAAATGTTCTGCCTTGTTTGTTCACTAGTTTATTGTCTTGCTCCTTCATAAGAATGCATATTCCCATAAAAGTGGCATTCTGCCAGTCTTTTCTATAGACATACATTATTATCTTTCTGTTGAGTGTTATTTGTGGAGTATGTAAAATAGGAATACTATAGTTTCAAAAGGAAGATTGAATATAGAATAGTTGTCTTTTAAAAGGCAAAATAATGAACGTTCTACCAATGACTACTGGAAAACCAATGCATAAAATGAATCATTTTATATTAATGCATTCTTGCTATAGCCAGTTATTATTTTTATTCTTGTGGGAAATTCTTGACTTTCCAATTTCTTATGAATTTTTATTATTAGCCTATATATATTCCTTAGTATGAACTCATGATATTAGTATATATTATATTTTATTTTATTACTCTCCTAATTCTAATAATAATGTGACTTGGTAAAATGCTTTAAAGTATGCAGTTATGCCATTGAACATTCATAGTAATTTGCAAAATTTATTTTATTTCCATTTTATATTTGAAAAGCTGGTGGGTTAAGTGACTTGCACACAGTAAATCTAAGTAGTGGAAGAGTTGCTTTCTTAAATTTTTCTGTTTCCAGAGTCCTTCCTGATTCATACATTTAACATTTTATTTATTGAGCAAAAGTTCAATGAGAAATGTGGGGCAAGCAAGACTGGCAGAATCCCACCTTTATGAGAATATACACTCTTATGAAGAAGCAAGACAATAAACAAGTGAACAAACAAGACAGGACATTTCAAAGCGGTATGAAGTGTATGAAAGAAAGCAATCGAGTATTGAGGTAGAGACTGACATGGTTCAGCAGACAAACTTAACACCATTATAGACAAGGCTGGCAAGGATACTATCTATAAGGAAATAATATAATACTTCATAAATGAAGCATGAGAAAGGGAAAGAAATCTATAGAGCTGGGGGAAGCTGTTTCATGCAGAAGAAATAGGAAGGTCAAAATTCCTGAGGTAAGAAGCTGCTTGGTCTATGTGGTCAACAGGAAGAGGTCCATCCTATAAGAAGGAGAAAGATAAACTGAACTCTAATGAATAATGGATGGAGTAGTAATATAAAAGTTTGGGCAAATATTCAGGAGTCAGATCATGCAAAGTATTATATGGAGTTA